>CM029018.1:184057441-184201814 GCA_016801055.1 Panax notoginseng
GGATATAATTGCTGCGTTGGCTATGAATTGACAAGGGGATGTGTTGTAATTGATGTGCAGAGTAATAAGGGTGGAAAAGTTTGGGCTAAACCATAACTAAATGCCTATGAGTTCTGTCCTAGACAGGAATGCAAATGCTATGTTTGATTAAATGTCTCTTAGAGACTGTTAAGCGCAAAAAGGATAATTGAGGTAATGTAGCGAGCAAGGTGGTGTTCATATATGTTATATGATGTAAATGGAATAGTTTATGTAAGCCAAATGAGATTTGGAACCTTTTTTGGAATGGATGAGGTGTTAAGGCACTGTTGAAAAACTGCCTCGACAGAGCAGTTTTGAGGCCCTGTTAAACCTGTCTAGGATGTCCAAATTAGCTAAGTTATATTTGTTAAAAATAGTATTGCATGCCTTTTATAACATTCAAATTTGGTTTCAATTGGATATGTGATCTGTGAATTAAAAAATCGCTAAGTGGGGCACTTGGAAACTAAACTGCAGGAGCAGCCGACAACCTGTTGCAGGCAGCTGCTGCGCGCTGCGCTGTGCTGCTCGACGTTTCAAGTTTGTTTTGGGTCAAATTGTAACGCGATGAAGTTAAATAGTAAGATTTATAAGAACTAATATATATATAGTTAACTTATAATATTATAAATAATTCTAATAAATTTAGTAAAATTAAGAATAAGTTATTTAAACTTGAAAATACAAGTTTAATTGAGATTTTCGAAATATGAATGCATAGAGCTATCTAATATGCTATATAAACAATACGTGGGGTAGTAATGAATCAAGTTTGGCATAATGAATATAATTGAATTAAAAAAAATTTGAAATTCATGAGGAATGTGTATATTGAGCTATTGAATTATTGAAAAATAATGGAAGTCTATGTTATATATAAATATAACAAGTCCAAGAACATGGGGAAAACTAATATGGGATGTTAAGCTTGAAGAACACAAGTTTAGATATAGAATGTGTTAGTATTAAGTATCGTAATGACTTATATGTGTGTTGTATAGGTACTTTACGGGGGCATAACACTTCGAATTCGTGTAATCGCGTAGAGTCAATAGCTCGAGAAGGCAAGTATACCAACTTTCTTATTGAATTGAAAGTTTATTACAAGTATTCTATCTTTCTTGTTGAATTAAAATCTTATTGTAAGAATTTACAGTTATTTGTAAATTGGTTAATTATATAATAATGTGGTATTGAAACTGCTGATATGTGTTAGATAATGGAATTCCATGCTATATGTGAACTTGGTTATATGTTTATCTGTAAATCATGCATTAAATGTTTAAAATTGAAAGCATGATATATAGACTGAGAAATGTGTATTTGACACACAACATGAGATATAGATTGCATATTTAAATAAATATTGCATTACATGAGCATTATGTTGCATTATGAAATACATAAAAGAAAATGCATGTCATTGAATAGAATCCAGAACATATTTATTACGTGAAACATGAAATACATAAACTAGTGGACTTGCTAAGCCGTTGTGCTCATTCTTACAAATAAATCTTATTTGCAGTTAAAGAAAGATTTATCAAGTGAATGCAGCCGTATGGAAACAGAGTTCGTGTGGCAAACAAGCGGTTAACATTATTATGACAGGCTGTATATTAGATCGTAATAGCTTATTGAAAAGAACATGATTCGAGTTGTATTATATTTAGGAACTTCAAGCAAAAGAAGTTTGTTTTGATGTTGAGTTGTGTACTATATTATGATAGTAAAGAAAAATTGTATAATACAGATACTATACATGCAATAATGTAAGTTATGGATATTGTATGTAGTTTTGGTAATTCAAGTTGTGATGAAATTTATTGGGACACTAAATCATAATGGAGAATGAGTCCATGAATAATTAAGTTTTGAACGTTGAATACTTTTAAGATACTAAAAAAATAAGAATTATATTATAAATGATTTTGGAAACTGAGATGAAACTTAAAGGTTGCGAAGAGTAAAAGTTGAAATTTTTTTAATAATCAAAGTTTATCAAGGCATTGACAATGAATGTTTAGTAAGTTAAGAACGAGATAGTATTTAACACACAAGATCGAAAATAGAAATAAGTCCGGATTTTGGGGTTGTTACACTTTATGCTTGACCCATCGGGCCCCTATGTTTTAACTATAAACATGAGGTTCTTCAAAGGTAAGTAACTAATTAACTTATCAAGTATAAACGGTTTATACAAAATAAGAATAAATGTGAACGAATCAATATTTAATGATTTACAAAGAATTAATATGATATGCCAATCAAGGGAATCAACGAAATATATTTACTAGTTGTCGAACTTCAAATCCCAATTCCGAATAGAATTAAACTTTAGAATCTCAAAGCTCGCTACGTTTATAAGAGAAATTGAAATTTACTGAGTGGTCGTAGGGACCATGAACTATCTTAAATGTTCGTAGGGACCATGAACTATCTTAAATGTTCTTCAATTGTGGATCAAGAACTCTCCAATAATGTTCAACAACTATAAAAGACCGCCAACTCTCCACAGAGTATCATCAGGTAATCAGCATAACAATACTCCATGTTACGCGCAACATTATCTTCACACTATTTATACAGTGTATGTCTGTTACCCGACCATAACACAATATTCCATATTTCAAGGGTTGTTCTACTCAATCATAACATACGAGTCTGTACCAAAGCAATTTGAATTGGATTAAATTTAAATATCTTCAAAGAATCATGAACAATTCAATAATTGATAGAGACATATCAATTGAGTTTAGCCGAACAAATGACATAAACTTCTTTTATAAACAGTTCATGAAGCAATAAGAGATTTACGGAATAAATAATAGTTCAATGAAGAACGAATTGTAAATGCACATAAGGGTGGGAAGTGGCTGTTTTGGACGTACTTTCCTCGTTTAAGTTATTTTTCATCTCCAAACAGTAACCTATACCATCCATAAGGATTTATTTAATTAAATCATATAATATTATTAATAGTTATCGTCGGTAGCTATTTGTAACTCCGTTTCTATATTTTCGGGTATCATAAATTCATCCTCGAGCTATCACTTTCTTATACCATATATAATCTCAATATAATATTCATTTATCACTCACATAACTTATACGTTCCATTTTAACAGAATTTAACTGGTAAAAATATTACACATTTCCCGATTTTTCTTTAAATAATTTTTTCATAAATTCATATGTAGACTCTATTTTGTCCATTAAACCATTTTAATCATTTTATTATTTTTTTCTCCTTCCGACCTTACCTAGGTAATTATATTTTCGACAATTTTTTATTTTTATTTTCAAATTTTTCCCAGCATTATTAATATTTATTTCAAACTCGTTTCTGCACAAATTTGTAAAATTTCTTAAAATTTGAAACCAAGTCTATAATTCTAAATTTTGGACAGTATCTTCCTTACATCATAATACACTTTTATCCAAAATTTCATCTCAAACTGAGTCGTAGAAATCAAGTTATAACTGTTGTAATTTTAAAAATTCTGACTTTGTTTTGGTTATAAATCTTTCATTAGAAATCTTTTTAGGTTCATTCTTGGGCTGAAATATACCTTATATATACTATCAGGTTTCATACCCCAAAAGTCCTGATTTTATTTCCCATGTTAACTGTCCAGAACTGTCTCTCGAAAAACTAAATCAAAGAGTTGCTCAATTTGCCTTGTTTTGTAAGAAAATTCATCAAAAATAATCTACAAGGAATTTAAGTCTCAAACCTCTGTAGAACTTTAGCTGTCTGACTAAGTTATTTATCCTAACAAACCTTACTAAAAAATTTAACATACATTAAGAGTTATGATTTTTACAAAATCATGTTGTGTTTTAGGAATTTTGCCCTTTTTCTGGAATTTCGACAAAGTTTGTGTCAATTTTCTTTTCTTGTTTCTTGTTGGTTTTTGATTTCTTTTGTCATATTTCATGTTATCACCCTCTAACATATTATTATTTACTCTTAGTATGTACAAATTCATATACATACATATTTACACCATATATATATATATATATATATATATATATATATATATATATATATATATATTCTAGTAAACTAGTTTAGGGTTTTGCAACTAGTTTATGCTCCATCATTATTTTCTTTGCATCTTTTTTTTCATCCATGAATCTTGGTATCACCACAATCTATCTTCAATATAAACTAAGCATACATATGATCTAATTGAAAGTACTATGCACACAAGCCAATCATGTTGATGATAAAGCATATACTTTGTAACAATCTTATTCGTTTATTAATAAAAGTATTCATTTACTAAAGGCTACATGGTGCTGTTTTAATAATTTGTGATAAACCCATAGTTTTAAGCAATGCTTTTAGAATTATGATGAGATCATGCTAATGAAATTTAAATTCTTAGATAGCTTAAAAATTAAAATGTTCCCAATCAATGAATTAGGATTAGTGAATCCGGATAGATTGGTACATACGTAGCTTGCTCATTGGATGAGAATGATTGATCTCATGATCATTTGTGTGGAGACACTAAAGCAAGTATGTAGGTGCTTATTGGAGATTAAGTTCTCTGAACGCGACTCGCTAAGGATTACCTAATGGAGTTTTACTTGTCTATCAATAGGAATTCCTGAAGTGATAGTAGTACAAGTGATCCTTAGACTTGAGATCATCATAGTAACTTGTGTACAAGTATGTAGGTGCTTATTGGAGAATAAGTTCTCTGAACGCGACTCGCTAAGGATTACCTAATGAAGTTTTACTTGTCTATCAATAGGAATTCCTGAAGTGATAGTAGTACAAGTGATCCTTAGACTTGAGATCATCATAGTAACTTGTGTATAATGAGTTATATTTTGACTTATTCCTCAATACCCTTAGGGTATATCAAAGGGTATGCTTGGGCATAACAAGTTGTACATGGAGATAATGTATGATCAATAAAGAATTTACTGCTTCTAGTAAAAGAAGATAAATGTCCTATGTGATTCGATAAATGACAACCTAGTAGTCCTTGGCCAAGGCAGAATGAAATTAGAAAGGAGTTTTTAATTTGCATTAATTAGTGTTGTGCATTTAAGAATCGAAATACATATAATTAAATAAAATAAGACTTGATAATAATTCCATATCTTATATTTAATTGAGACATTGTATGGTGAAAGGATTGAATTGTACGGTAACTGTTTACTCAAAGGTTCTTTTATGATTAATGTTAAAATCATAATAATATGTTAAGTGTATTTAATTTAATCTATGGTGATAGAATAAATTAAATAGCTTAATATTTATTATTTAATATTTTAGAAATATTAACTATTAATTAATAAGAGGAGTCTTATTAATATTATTACAATTATTATTTTAATTTCTAAACGAGTTTGAGAATTAATTTAATATAAGTACTCTCATTTATTCCTAATAAGATTAGGAGGCTAATTAATTAAAAGAGTTCAATTAATTATCCCTAATAAGATTAAGGAGCTTAATTAATTAAAAAAATTTAATTAATTAAATACTACCCTAATTTCTAATTAGATTAGAAAGGTCAAGTGATATTTTTATAAAAGGAGTCTTATATCAGATATCAAAAGACGTGATTCTAATTTTTGGAGAGTACGCCCTTTTTCTACAGAGATAGAAAAAACTAGGGTTTGAGCCAAAACACCCTTCTTCTTGAATCTTTGTTCTTTCTTGGTGGATCACCTCTAGAGGCGAAACACTTGAGTGGCTAACGTTGATCAAAGGAAGGAATCTAACCTGGTGGATTCAAGTTGAATGCGAAAAGGATTAGAGGTGAACTTGTACCTAAGGAAGCTAGTTCTACAAGGGTATAATCCTTATTATTCATCTTTTCGTTTAATTAATAATTATTCATAAAGGATAATTCGGGTATATGGTTTGTAAAATTTTAAAACTCTGATTTTCCATGCTTCCGCTATTTTGTGCAATTTGATTGCGTTCATGAATCTTACAAACCATACACTAATTATTTTCATAAAAGAAATTTTTTTGTAAAGAATTTAAATTTCTAAATAGATTAGGGTTATACATGATTTATTTGTTTAAGATTTCCTTTTTCTCCTCTCTTGCTTTCCTTGCTTTCAACCTTAGATTTTTTTGCTCTCCTTCACCTCGTAGTTGTCGTGGTCTTCTCTCTCTTTTCCTTACTTGGATTTTTGATTTGTATTGGTAAAATATAACAAGTGAAAAGAATGCTTGCTATATATAGACGTAGTTTTACAAGTTCGTAAGGCAGTCTCTTAAGACCTATATTTCCTAGTCAAACCATTTAAGTTATTTTTATTATAATCTTGCCCCAGTATTAGTAAAGTTAATTATATTTTTCTTTAGTTAATTACCCTTTTTATTTAATTAAGCAACTTATTAAGTTAATTAGTTAATTATTTTTGAGCCCAAGTACAAGTTAGGGTTCACATATGACCTAATTAACTGAATTAAATGAAAAGACGGAAGTAAATGAATAAGACCGCAAATAATGAACGGAGCATTAAATGAGCAAAAAAGAAAAAAAAACTAGGGTTTGACCACCCTAGGGTTCAACTACTCCAAGATGGCTCCTCCATAAGGAAACGATAAATCAATCTCTTTCCCGAATGGATTTGGTTGGAACCATCGGAACAAAACAGGGAAAACAGACAAATTAAAATTATGAACAAAAGAAAGCTAAATTAAGTACCCATTAGGGTTCGACCCCCTAGGGCGCTCTACCTCATTTTCTCGATTGACGTGCCACATAAGGGTTTTGATTGATGCAATAACAGAGCAATGAGCCCAAACTATAGAAAGAAACTAAAATCTTGTGAAACTCCAAGAAATGATTAGCATTAGAATCTCCATGATATATAAGAAGAGCATCATACATGACCAAAAATCATGAGAAAAGGATGAAAACTGA
Source organism: Panax notoginseng (assembly GCA_016801055.1). NCBI lineage: Eukaryota > Viridiplantae > Streptophyta > Magnoliopsida > Apiales > Araliaceae > Panax > Panax notoginseng. Next base: position 184,064,374 of record CM029018.1, read on the forward strand.
CCAAGAAAGGCTGAAACGAATGAAAAGAACCGAAGGAGGCGCCCTAGGGTCCGGTTCGGCCCACTAGGGCGCTGCCTCCCGTGTCCTGCACTGAGTTCTCCTAGGTTTTTCGACGACGAGATTCTCAAATAAAGAAGGAAGAGCAGGAAAACACGGTTTGAGCAATAAGAGTTTTGAAGCATGAGATCGAGGAAGAACCTCCATGAGTCCCAAGATAAAATGCTTATGGAGGCAACTCATTAATTTTGGGAATTGATTAAGGGATTTGATTGGTGGCTAGAAGGACAAGACAATTTGGGCATTATTCTGATCACTAAGGATATTTCTGGAATTTCCCTGAGGACATGTGCTTGGCATGTGACCAATTTTCAGAAAACTCTATAAATTCTCCTTCCATTATATGAAGAAAGGACTTTTGGAATATTGAGGACTTGGAGATTCTCTCTCAACCCGAAGCACACCCTATGTGAAGACCCCAAAATCGAGACCAACTTAATCTAATTTAGGACTAACGTAAGCTCGATCTTGTGTATCGACAGCTATCTTGTTTCAACTTTATGTCATGCAAAGATGAAATAAAAGACGAAAATATGGAATAATTAAAACTTTTCTTTTTTCCTTACATTCTTCATTCCCTGAATCGTAAAAGTTAATACAAGATAGTTTCTAAAGCACAAGATCAGGATTAGATTAGTCCTAATTACGGATTAAGTTGGTCCTGATTTTGGGGGCGTCACACCCTAGAAGGCGTTCCTTAGTAGGAGTGAGAAAAAACGGATAAAACCGAATTACCGAACACAACCGAATTTTTTCAGTTTTTTGGTTTTTTTTCTAATTTCGGTCATATCCGATTTATTATCCAATTTTTGGGTTCGGGTTTGGTTTTTAAAATTTTGTTATTCGGTTAACCGAATAATCGAATAAGAAATAAAAAAAAGTCTTAAAAAGTTGAAACACTTCAACACAATCTCATTCTCAGATCTATCAATATCATCTCTCGGTTATCTCTCTTTCATCTCTCAGACTCTCATTCTCTCTCAATCTCAGATCTATCATCTCTCAGTCAATCTCTCTCACCTCTCATCTCTCACACTCTGATTTCTCTTCTCTCACTCTTAGCCCTAGATCTAAAAATTGTAACCAAACCCCATAGCCAATTTTCACCCCCATCAAAAAGTAGAGGAAGGAAAAGAAGAAGAGGTAGCCGCCGCTGGAAATCAGATCAAGGCGATGCCGATGCTTTTACGTGCTGGAAATCTGTTGATTTACTGTGTTGTATTATATGCAAATCTGTGACTGAATTTCTACTTTTCTCTTGACCCAGTTTTGGTTATTAACCGAATAACCGAGTAACAAATTTGGCTATTTGGTTTTTCGGTTACCTTATATTTCGGGTTGTTGTTCGGATACTTGAAAAGGGTGAATTTCGGTTTTCGATTATAACCGAATATCTTGTTCGGTTCGGTTATAACTGAATACTCAGCCCTACTCCTTAGATCCTTGATACCCTAAGAAGGCTCTTGGATCCTAAGAGTTCTGCCACATGTCTTGTGTATCAACAGCTATCCCGTTTCAACTTTATGTCATGCAAAGATGAAATAAAAGACGAAAATATGGAATAATTAAAACTTTTCTTTTTTCCTTACCTTCTTCATTCCCTGAATCGTAAAAGTTAATATAAGATAGTTTCTAAAGCACAAGATCAGGATTAGATTAGTCCTAATAACGGATTAAGTTGGTCCTGATTTTGGGGGCGTCACACCCTAGAAGGCGCTTCTTAGATCTTTGATACCCTAAGAAGGCTCTTAGATCCTAAGAGTTCTGCCACATGTCATTAGAGTACTTGTCTACATGTTCTTCTTCCCTCTTCAATTAATCCATCAATTTCGTGCTTTTCGTGGATTTCTCTCCTCCTCAATCAACTCGAAACCCTATCTCTAGTAAGATACAATTTCCTTGCCCACATTATTCAAAATCAAGTCAAACTTTTGAATAAGTTTCAACAAAAATAAAAAATAAAAAATTCTTGGAGGCTTCTCAAGGAAGCTCTCCTCCTTATGCTCTTCCTTGGAATATTATATATATATATGAGGTTCCATCCACAGCAACCGGTTGTTGTGGAGCAACCCCTTTTGGCCCAGCCGCTACATGTTGTAGCGGCTTGTTATAAAAAAAATTTTGCTCTAAAAATTGGGTTACTCTACAGCAACCGGTTGCTGTGGATATATATATATATATATATATATATATATATATATATATATATATATATATATATATTGTGTAATAGGATTGTAATTGTGTCTATTATTATGTTCATCACATAGAATAGTAATTATTTAACATCACATTCTCTACCTCCCACTAGTTAGGTTGATGGGAACCTAAAAAAGCAAATTAAACCCTTTCATCATTGTGGCTTAAACACCATTAAGTATGTCTTAAAGCGACTCCGGAACTAACAAACGAAAATTAAGAAACACTGCCACATTTCTTTATGCGTAATTAAGGAAAAATAATTAAGAATTATTATTATATATTAGAGAGCTTAATGACGCTTTCCAATAGTAATACAATCGTCAGGGCACCAACTTGAAGTTGAAGGATCTAAAAAGAAATGAGTGTCCAATGAGAAGTGAGATTTGACTGCTATTTCTTGGAGTTGAAATATTGGAATAATCAAATGCGTAATTAGTGGTGTCCTGATAAATGCGTAATTATTTGGAGATAGAATTTTTTGATTGACTGGTTGTTTATGTCTGAAGAAAGAACCAATTCAAAGATAAAGTTGGTGAGAAATAGGAAGTAATTTGCTAGATAAGAGAGTTGAATTTAGTTAGTACTTGGAGATGTCTTCGCAATTCAAAACTAGTAGGTGAAGGTTAAACCGAAATAGCTACTTGTAATATATAGAACTGACCAATGATGTGAAAACAAGTTTATGTATGTTTTTAGTTGTCAAGGCTTGTGACAAACTATTCTTTTCAAGGAATTATTATTATTATTTTCAATAGTAAACTTGATGACTAAAATTTATTATTGAAAGAAGTTTTGCCTATATGGTATATGAATTTTTTTTATAAGCCTTAATATTTTGAAATTTTATAGTGCTATTCCTAATATTTTGACTTGAGTAACCATGGTTACTAGCGGTTCTCATTCTCCTAATGATAGTTTAATGTCTCTTCTTTAAGTTATTATCATTTCTTGTTTTTGTCTGAAGAAAGAACCAATTCAAAGATAAAGTTGGCGAGAAATAGGGAGTGATTTGATAGATAAGAGAGTTGAATATAGTTAGTACTTGGAGATGTCTTCGCAATTCAAAACTAGTAGGTGAAGGTTAAACCGAAATAGCTACTTGTAACATATATAGAACTGACCAATGATGTGAAAACAAGTTTATGTATGTTTTTAGTTTTCAAGGCTTGTAACAAACTATTCTTGTCAAGGAAATATTATTATTTTTTTCAATAGTAAACTTTATGACTAAAATTTATTATTGAAAGAAGTTTCGCCTATATGGTATATGAATTTTTTTTATAAGCCTTAATATTTTGAAATGTTATAGTGCTATTCCTAATATTTTGACTTGAGTAACCATGGTTACTAGCGGTTCTCATTCTCGTAATGATAGTTTAATTTCTCTTCTTTAAGTTATTATCATTTCTTGTATAACATCATGGTAAGGACTGTTCTGGAATGGAACAACTAGAAAGATTAGGAAGCAGATGCACGAATGGGATGCAAGAGTAGGCTTTTCATTTTATTGGAGTATATTTTATATTTTCAAATGTACGTTTGATATTAGCTAAAAATCTAGTAATATTGATGTAATGCTAAAAAAGATAATAAAAATTTAATGACGCTGATTGGAGACAAATGGCGATGAAACTAGAAAGCATACACATAATATAAGAATCAAGTATATTGCAGATTTGGTGCAATATTTGTGAAGATGCATCATTTTTTTTCCAGTTAAAATGAGAAGGAAAAAGGTTTATGATGCTTGTTGTCAAGGCTTTTGCGGGAAGCAGTATGAGGTTCTCGTTAGCAAAATTGCAATTATCAAAGGTGAAGCATTTTTAGGGTCTCTTCAACAAAATTCCAATTTTCAAAGAAGATTTCAGAATATTTGTGGAGTACGTATTCACACGATTCTTCGTTATCAATTTTTGAAAAACTTGATAAATTTCTTATATATTTGAAAATTTTAGAGCATTATTCCCCACACCCCTCCCTCCTAAATGAGTTAAATAACACAGCAAAAAAAGAAAATAAAATTGCAATGTTTCTTTAGTGGTTCTCCTGATGGTTGGTTAATTCAGATTTCAGACACTAAACCTTTAGTCCAGTCTCAATTTTGTTCAAAACTATAAACTAATAATCTAATACTGGTAACAGAAGACAGCATTAGAGAAATTTCATTATATGTCGACAAATCTATGAAGAAAACTCGGACCAAAATGCTCTTGGGCCACTTGGTCTTTTCGATGCATCATGTAGAGTAGTCTCCTCACATTAATCTAGTTGCACATCTGCTTTGCAATAAGCTTTCTTAATCCTTTCAACCTAGGAAGAACAGCAACTCATCACCCTTTCAACCTCGATCTCCTTTACTGTAACTCCCCTCTCCCCTTCTCCGAAATAGAAAGAGAGATTACACAAAAACACAATATAACTGATGAAATTTTAACAAGGCTCTAAACCACAAAAGAATAGTTTTTATAACTAATAAATATCAAAAGACAATCCATACTAAATGCCAAATTGGCTCAAACCTAAGATAATTATTATGACTCCAAATAAATCAATGTACCACAACCTAAACAGAATATCTAAACCATTAGATAAATGAGAGCTCTCATCACACTTACCCTAGACCCCCCTGATTATCTTCAGGAAGGAAAAACACAACATGAACCAAATGCTCAGTACGAATATAGAGTACAAAAATAATGAACTGAAATAATTAACTCAATCAAATGAACTGAACTGAAACCAACAAAACTAACATAACGAAATAATATGTTGAATCAAATGGTTGGGTGTTATTTCATATCCAGTTCAGAACAAAACAGAAATATACTTTGTCACACAGGCAAGTCAAATAATGCTACACAAGCAAGTGAAAATAATGTTACACAAGCAAGTCACACAGATTGTACCGCGAATCTAAATGCATGTAAATCGGAAAGTGTTTGACACAAACATGACCATTCTACATAACAGAGCAAAACATAAAACCAGGGTCTACCCATACGCCTCTCACAACAAAATCACCAAAAAGCCAACCCCCACCGGAGTACAAAACGGATACGTTGTGGACTGATCACACCGTTGCAGAAGGTGTCATGCCTCGGTGACAAGAAGACATGCATGTGGTAGCCCCACAGGTAGTTATAGCTCAGGTATACCTATACATATAGTATACTTTGGAGCTTAGAAACGCGTTTGACATTCACTCATTAGGAGTGGAAGTCGAATAGTCCCCATTCTGAGACTGTTACTACTGGATGTTATGTCTCTCACTTAGGTCGGTGTCAATGACTTGAATACGTTCTTTTTTGAGGATTTTTCTCCTGGTATCTCTACATGTTCTTAGAGTGCATACATAGATTACTATTGAACATTTTCAACAGTGGTTTTAGAGAATGATTGAAGAAGATAATGCTTATGAGCGTTTTAGAGATGTCATCCTAGGTCTTTACAAACTTATTAGTTCATTTCCCGGGCTGCATCGTGATTGGGTGCATATTCAACGTCGATGACTTGAATGAACTCACACTACAACAAAAAAGCTTATCAGCGACCGTATATTTGCGACCGCATATGGTCGCAGATGCGTATTAGTGACCGCATGCGGTCACTAATATTAGTCGCAGGTAATCTGGTCGCTGGATGGACATCAGCGACCAACAATAGCGACCGACTTATTCGTGACCGCAATCAGCTACCGCATTCGTCGCTATTCTAACTCATGCTGAGTCATTTGTCAGGTGTGACGTGGCACACGTGTCAGCAACCGATAATAGAGACCGCATCGGTCACTAACTTCCAAGAAGGTAACGCGGTCACTGTTACAGTATTTGCGACTGCATGCGGTCACTGATGTGTTTCTTTTTTTAAAAAATATTTTTCCAGTTTTATTGATTTCCCAAAAATAACCTGCTTTGTACCTGCTTTCTATCCCAACACACAACAGTATATATAAGCATCCATCCATGATAACTACCATATGATAAACATTCATTCAACTACTATATGATAAACATCCATCGATATAATAGAATCGTAAACCAACACAACACATACAATCATAAACATCCATATAATAGAATCGTAAACCAATACAATTGTCCAAAGAATGAATCTAAAAGAGTACAAGACTTTAAAAATCTAAAAAACAAGTCTAGCAAGGCTTTAAAAATCTAACATGACTGGTCTAGCTCTTCATGGATCATCCAAATTAGTACCCTGTAATTAACAAAAGATTAAAACATATATGTTAAAGTTGCAGCATATTGCTGCTATGACTTGGGGAAAGTTAAACAATAAACAATGTAGTGAAATATATAAGTAAGACAATGATAGTAACAATATCGATATATATACCTGGTCGCCACCCTGATGTTGTGATGCTACTGATGCCGCCACTGCCTCCGCTAACTCATCAGGACTCAGAGAATGCATGCAGATGCCCGCCCAGTATACGAAGAAGATCATGATTTTGACAGATCGCTCTCACACAGTCAGCAGAAGTATGATAGGCTGGATGACCTGATGACTGTGTAGACTCTGTAGCAGAGCTGCCTGTGCCACTGATGGTCGGGCGTCATTTTTGTCCTTGGCCTTTAACATAGTTTTTCTTCATGACGGACGCCCTCTCCCACAATTCTTGATCAATCGACAGACGCGGGGTGCCTTCAGGATAGTGCTCGTTCATTAAGCCCTTATAAGTATCCTGTCAGAAGGTCAACAATTAAATAGTTAAAAATAAATAAAAAAAAATGCTAAAAAAGGTCGTCACAATTTATAAACAACATATTAGTATAAAGTTAACTTATTACCGCTACCTGAACAACATCAGATAGACCATCACGGGTGGCCACATACACATCCAACCAATTGATAGATTGACCTTGAGATTGAGGCTCCTACAGTTCATGTTCTCATATTAATATGTAAACATATGATATTTTAGCAACAAAACATGACTGTAAACATAAAAACAAATAACTAAGCCATTAAGCTTGTTATACATAAATAGGTACCTTGGCGGCAATATGCTGCAGCTGTGATATACTGCCGCCCTTGTACGTGCCTTTTGCCTTTTCGCCTTCAGATACACCTGAGGATCTGTTCGAGGCGGGCTGATTTGCTTTTAACTCGTCATCGTATGTTCTATACAATTTTATAAACATTAACATGTATTAATATGAAATTGCAGGTTAAGATATAGGTCTAATACATATGAATTTTACATGTATACCTCACAAATTCATCAATCTCCTCGCAATTGAGAAGAATGTAAGTATGCGCAGCATGTAATTCTTGCTCAGAAAGGAATATGCGCTTTCCTTTTCCATAAGTGCGACCCGGTAAACCAAATACAGAAAGCCGACCATTTAGTTCAATATTGCCCCCATCATCATGTCTCGGGACTTGATTGGCCTTTGTCAAGACTTCGTCGGGAAAATAGTCTGAGACAAACGTAGATATCTCATCGAAACTGTATGCCTCACATATCGACCCCTCGACATAAGCTCTATTCTTCACCTTCCTCTTAAGGTTTCCCAAGACCCTCTCGAAAGGGTACATCCATCTATATTAAACTGGGCCACCAACACGAGCTTCATAGGGTAGTTGGATTTGCAAATGCTCCATAAAGTCGAAAAAACCAGGAGGGAATATTTTTTCAAGCTTACATGTGATCTCAATGATGTTCTTCTCAAGTATAGACATGTCCTTTTCATTTAACGTTTTTGAACATATGTCTCTGAAGAAACGACTAAGATCAGTCAAAGCATCCCATATTGGTTTATCAAGTAAGTCCCGAAATGCTATAGGCATGAGTCTCTCCATGAACACATGACAGACATGACTCTTCATCCCTTACAATTTACCACCTGTAACACACCTTGCAATGTTTGACGCATATCCATCTGGTAGTTTCAGAGACTTTATCCATGTGCACACATCTTCAACCTGCTTTTTGGACAATGTGTAACTTGCATGCGGCTTGACCATCTTACAATTAATAGATTCATAAAGTTCTAATCCAGGACGCTTACAAATATCTTTCATGTCCAACCGTGCCTTATAATTATCTTTCGTCTTGCCCGCAACACCCATCACAGTGTTAAACACATTGTCGAATACATTCTTCTCAATATGCATCACGTGTAGATTATGATGAATCAAATTTGTAGACCAATAAGGCAGTTCCCAAATGATGCTTCTCCAAACCCAATTATGAGACACGCCAAACCCATCGATGATGTCAGAGGCAACAATCTTACCGAATGGGATGACCGACAATCTCATCACATGGTCACACATCTCCGTCCCCGACAGTCGCGATGCTAGCATATCATGATCTACTTTCCCTTTCCCGAAGTGTTCTCAATTTCTTCGAAACGGGTGATCTACCGGCAAGAAACGACGATGACAATCAAACCAGCATGGTTTTCGATCATTTGATAGATTGAAAGACTTTGTATGACCCATACAATATGGACAAGCCAACTTCCCTTGTGTACTCCAACCAGATAACATACCATAAGCAGGAAAGTCACTTATGGTTCACATAACCGCTGCCCTAAGGTTAAAATTTATTTTCGTGGAAACATCCTAAGTCTATACTCCATCCCCGCACAATACCTTCAACTCGTCTATAAGAGGTCCCAAGTAAACATCTAGGTTCTTTCCAGGACTCTTGGGACCAGGAATCACGAGTGAAAAAAACAAGTATGGCTGTTTCATACACATCCAAGGAAGCAAGTTATACGGAGTAACAATCACAGGCCAGCAGGAGTACGGAACAGTTGAGTGGCTGAACGGGTTAAAACCATCAGTGGACAATTCAAGCCTCACATTTCTAGGTTCCAATGCACCTGACGAACATAGTTCCTTTAAGGAGAAGGAGTTGAATTCCACTGCACCTGACGAACATAGTTCCTTTAAGGAGAAGGAGTTGAATTCCTCTTATGCCTTACTAAATTTATACTCTCTATTTGCCTCAAAATGATAATCCACCATCAGAAGTCAACTATTTAGAAAGTTAATGTTTTCAACTTTAACATAACCAATGGTCAACATCACAATCAAACAATGATGAATTTTGCACATTAATTTTAAAAGTAGCCTCATTTTCGGACATCAGAAAGGAGAAATTGAAGTCCAATTTTCAGACAGAGAGAGTATAACTTCTGTTCATCTTTCAATTTAATCAGTTACTAGTATGCAATTATTTCCACCCACAAGCAATGATTTTTAAAATATTAATCATCCAACCACAGAGAGATTTTCTTCTGATTTATAAAAGATAAACAATTACAAATTAACCAAAAGAGAAACTTTCCCAGCAATTCAAATATAGTAATATTACACAGGAAACATCGATTTCAAGAAAGACTAGTAATATAGAAAGCTAAAAATGAAACATTAAGCTCACAAACTATCAATTAGGGGTTCCAATCCAATCATTTTTATTTTCGAGCACCAAATTCTCGAACTGAAAGAGAGAATTCAATTCAAATCCAGAGAATTTGGAAAATTGAATTTAAGCAATCACTTCTAAGTTCTAGCAGTGGTTTGGAAATACAAGGTGGATGAGAAATTAAGACAGAGAGAAAAAGTACTTACTAATTCAACACAAGGAAGAATGATTCTCTTGATTAATATACCAACAACTTTGTTTTCTTCTTCCCGACAGGATTTGTGTTAGCGCCTCGCCTAGAACATCGAACTAGAGATCCAAACTAAAAAATAAAAAATAAAAAAAAATGTTTAAGTATATTAGAATATGTAATTTAGGGTCATTCAATCAGCAATAACAGACAGTTTAATTTAGGGATTAATTGGGGGGTTACCGGTGGTGGTGCAGCGGTGGTGCGGCGGTGGTCGACAGTCTCCCTCCCTCTTCTCTTCCCCCTACTCCCTCTTCTCCCTCGTCTATATCTCCCTCTTTTGTTTCTTTTCTTCCCCCTACTCCCTCTTCTCCCTCGTCTGTATCTCCCTCTTTTCTTTCTTTTCTATATTGATCGAGCGAACCTGAATTTGATTAAGTTTATGAGAATCAGCGACCGCTATCAGTGACCGCATGCGGTCGCTGATTTTTAATGATGTGGGCATATCAGCGACGGCTAGCGGTTGCTGATATAGGTTGGTCGTCGTGCTAAAGTTTCACACCAATTTTTGGGAGGGAAATACTTATCAGCGATCGCATGCGGTCGCTGATATTAACTAGCGACTAGAATCCTTCGCGGTTGCAAATAGCGGTCGCTAGTACTATTATCAGCGACCGGATAGGCGCGGTCGCTGATATCATTGGTCGTAGATGGCTCTTTTTCTTTTAGTGTGACATCAGTTAATTCTGGCATTGTCGTGTTGGGAAACTGTTACCAAGATTCCGAGTCCATTTATCATGGACGGTTAGAGGAAGTGGTTGTGCTCAATTATCCCGGGGGTAAAAAGGTAGTTACATTTAAGTGCCGCTGGCTTTATACTGGAAAGAGTGTTAAAGTTGATCGTAATAAAATCGTCACAATAGATATAAAGTTAAAACTATAGTCTGGTGACGTATTTGTGTTAGCTAGCCAAGCAACTCAAATGTATATTTGTAATGTTATGTTTATTATTGCAGGCTCTAGCTAGCGCCATCGTTGGAGAGCACCTGTTGGACCATCTCATACGAGCACTGACTTGAACGACGAAATGTTCCAAAGGGTTATAGCGGGGTGTCAGAGACGTTTGGTACAGATCCGATATTCTGTCGTCAGGATTTGTCTAGCCGTGCTCGTATTCACCAGCTTGTTTATGACAATGCAACAGGAGCCACCATCGAGGGTACGAGTCATACAGAGTAGTTCACCACGATACGCGACGAGGTGGTCCGGGTGATGGTTACCCTACTGTCTGAGGCTTTTGAGCCGATACTAAGTCAACCCCCGACTATTCAGATATTCTATTCATTTTAAGTTGTATATTCTCCATGTTATTTAATTTTCATTTACATGTCTATTTAATTTTCAATTACAGACTAATAAGTTATATTTTTAATTGTATCAACAGGGTGACAATGCTGAGTAGGCTGGTGATGCTGACTATGTAATAACCATGAATTTTAAGTCACGCGGTAATTAAATATATTAATTAAATATTAATGATATTGAAAACTTTGTGATATATAGTGAATGAATATGTTATTATTTATGCGGAAAAATGTTTATGGTTAAATAAATAAATAAAAAATATATTCTAAATACATATGCATGTATGAATTATATAAAGAGAATTAAACGAAAAAGTTACATAACCTAATTATACATTAGGTACGGAAATTAAATAACCTAAGGGTTATGGTATTGAAGAATAATAGTATTTAAAATTATACTAACTTAAGAGATCAAATTTATTATCTCAATTTAATATTTAATTTAAACCTAATTAAAGTAAGTCTAATTAGGTTATAAAATTAAATGTACATAAATAATTATTTAAATTCCAAAATAAGTGGAATGAAAATCCTAATTAAATAATTATGGTAAGATAAAATTTATCTATTGGATCATGCTATTTTTTTGCATAGCCCAAACTATTTAATTAGAGAGCCCAAACAAGAAATCAATTGGCCCAAGCTATGGCCCAATTTATATGGACCTTCTAGAGGATTAATTAGCAAATAAATCCATAAATAAAATTGGCCTAGATGGAGTATGGATCCGGCAATCAAAGGAGCAATAGAAGCACATGATTCATTTCATTTAACTTTCAATTTTGTTGGTCAATGGGTTGTTTACCAACCCACCTAAATTGTCCCCTATTTTTTTAGCTTAATAATTTATTGTCCACCAAGGCAAGCAAGATATTGGAAGATTATTAGATATATACAAGTTATATCTATATATACTAATTGCCTATAAATACTCCCACATATTTTTATAGAGAAACTTTTCACTCCTTAGTTATCTAGCAACAAGCAAAAAGCAAAGCAAAAGAAAGAGATAGAGAGTGAGAGACGTGGGAAACTTTGAAGGAGAGGGGAAAGAAATTTCCTTGATGCCACCTAGATTTATCACATACTTTGGAAAGACAAGAAAAGTAGCATTAAGATCAAGGTAAAAATATTAAATATCAAGCTTTAATTTCATGTATTTTGTTGGTTTTATAAAAAATAAAGAACCTATGCTCATGAACTTTCAAAACTCTTGATTTACTTCATTTTAGTGCATCATGTTTGGATCTTACATTTTTGGGTGTTTAAAAGTTGATCAAAAAGGAAAGAAAAGAAATTATGTACAAATGTTAAAAAAAAAAACATCCTAATCTTGCATGCTTAGTGTATTTTATATTAGATACTTGGAGTTCAAGCTTTAAATGGCTAGAAGCATGCTAGAATGATAGATATAGAGTTTAATGGATTTAACATGTGTATTGGTATGTGTTTGTGTAGAAAAGTTTGGTAAAATGTATGAAAATGAGTTTTATCGAAAAACTTAATCGAAAGGTGTGATAGAAGATTATTCATTTTGAAACTTACTAATAGTTTTTATGATTTTCTTTCTTGTTATGTTATATATGCAAGTTAAAAACAAAATCCTTTTTGAAGCATGCAAAAATGTTTTAAAATGAGCAAGATATGATTTTTTTTCTAAAAACACCTCATTGTTGTAGGACTGTGCAAAATAATCCGGTTTCTGGCCATTTTCAGTAATCAAAACATGTCCAAATTTGATGTTTGATAAATGAAAATTGTAGTTCGGGAAGAAACGAATCCAACGAGACCAACTGGACCTAAATCGGAGTTGTAGATTTCATTTTATTCAAGTTTTAGTAAAGGACCCCAAATCTGGAAAATCAGGAAAAAAATATATATATATTAACTGCCGGTTTAGTTTCCGGCGAACCGGAGTAACTTTCCGGCGACCGGTTCACCCAGTTTCCGGCCGGTTCCGGTGGTGGGTTTGGGACCAAAAATTTTCTAAAATTGTGAAGAATATTAAAATATTTAATTCCGAATTTTTCTGGACAGTTATGTAATTACTAAGTAATTAATGGTTTAAACTCATTTAAATCATTTAAAACTTACTTATTAATAATTAATAATGCCACTAAATGATTATTAAACTAATTAAATATAATCTAATTGTAATTAACTATTTAATTATTATTTAAGTGATAATTAAGTAGAGTTAGTGGTAATAAACTAACTATTGATTATTTAATTAAGATTAAATAATAAATAGAGTTAAACCATTGATTAATTATTATTTAATTAATATTAAATAATGATTAAAGAAAATTTAAGTAAGATTATGTGATAATAATGTAAGTACTTACTTACATTGGCATAAAATTTATAAAATAATTTTTTTAAAATTATTATTTAATTAATATTAAATAATAAATAAGAACAAGTGATAAGTAATTATTCTTAGATTAACAAGAAAGAATAATTAAAGACTTGTGAAGTGAATTAATTATTTGTTATTAAAGGATAAAAGAATAATTATTTATTATTTATTAAATAATAAATAATGACAAATGTTAATTAATTATTCATTTATAAATAGTAATGAATAATTAAAGATTAATGAAGTAAATAAATTAATTATTTATTATTCATGGATAATGATTAATTAATTATTATTTAATTAAAACTAAATAATAATTAAAGACAAATAATATTAATAATTTAATTATTTATTATTTGATTAATATTAAATAATAAGTAGATGTAATTAGCTATTATTTATTAAATAATAATTAAAGGTAATTAATTAATTACTATTTAACTAATATTAAATGGTAATTAAATAAAGATAGAGTTAATAAATGAAGAGAATTTAAACAAATCATTAATTAAACAATTATAGTAAATTGTTTAAAGATCTAATAAGTGTTTATTACTTAAGAAAAACCTTATGAATTAATTAAATCATTAACCTAAGATTTATTTAATATCTTATAGGACTAATGATAGTATATTATATTATGTGTACTTTGTGATTGAATTATTTGTTAATAGCATAAGTAAGCGTATAGACATACAATTATACGCAGTACTAATTAATAGACAACATTGTGAATGCTAGGTCGTTCAAAGAGTTTTAATTAAAGCTAGTTAGATGTAGCTCATCAAACATGCAAGTTCTCTAACTCAAACTTGAGTTATTATTTTCAAAGCATGTTAGTGGATAATTATTGTTGATTACTCCACATCTTTAACGATTATTGTGAATCGTATTTTGCAAAATCGAATTCCTGTTCAATTATTATTGAATTATGAATTAATTAAAGTTCTTTCATTCTTGAACTTTTTGTGAGATAGATCTATGCTAGTTGTATCAGCTAGATCGAATATATCTAAATTTGTTAAATCAAATAGGTTGTAAAAGCTGTTCTTAACCAATTGATTTGGTAAGAACTCGAGACTGAGAAAAAGAATAATTTTATTAAAGCATTATATTATAAAATAATTGTTGCTCGACTATTAAGTGTTTATGCATAATACACCGGGTATGAAAGGCTGATCCCCTTGATTACCAAAACTTATTAAAAGGACCAGTTTAACTACTGACAACCTTAGTATATGTTCATGGTTATTTCAAACCACTCAGCATCTATTATTCAATTATTCGAATATTCAATTATTGAAACTTAATTCATGTTCTTTCACAATCGATTCTATTATTGAACATTGAAAGCTAAATTCCTTTCTAATCATGATATACCTTTCTTGTATTTAAACTTGCTAAGCAACTAGTTGCTTACCCTTGCTATATCATGACGTTTATTTCAGCCATGCCCGAAGGATCGAATAAGAAAGACAAAGGCAAGGGCAAGATCCAATACTAGTTTAATATGAATGTTAATTATTATATTATCGGATGACATTATTTATGTAAACCTTTTGTAATATTAAAGGTGTGTTTAAGTTAAGGTAAAGAAGACCTTGGGATTATGTTATGAAACTTTATTATAATGAACAATGTATGCTTATTATTCCGCAATAGTTTATAGAATGCTTATGATAAATGATAAGTCGTGAGCACTGAATCTGAGGTTAGAGAACCTGGATTTGGGGGCGTCACAGACTAGGCTGGCAATATCGATCGCGAGCGAGGGGATGATGGCAACGATTTTCAGACACTAGAGCAACAACGTCAACCCTCGCCCGATGGTCGTCCTCACAATGGCGATACTACTAGTTTAGGTTAATTTTTTGTATAATATTTACTTGGAGCTTAATTTTTTGCAAATCATTGTAGTTTTGCTTAATTCTTTGTAAATCAATGTATTTTAGTTTAGTTATGTAAGTAGTTAAAGTTATTTTGATTCTTTATAGTTTATAACTTATAGTAAATTAGTTTATATATTAACTTGTTGGGAACACTATATGTTGTTCGTAGAGTAGTTATATATAAATGTTAAAACGTGTGTATATGTTGTAATTAAAGCATTTACATTGTATGTGCTATAATTTATAGATTACTGTATGTGTTGTTAGGATAAAGTAGGTTACATGTACAAAAATGCCTGAAAACTGCAGAAAAAAAAAATAATAATTAAAAAACCAATATTTTCGACATAATAGGTTAAGTCCAACAAAATTTCCATCGAAAATAAAGATTTATAATTACTAATATAAACTTTATTTTTGACAAAATATTTATTATTTTCGACGGACATTCCGTCAGAATTAAAGATCCGTACACGTGACACATGTAAATACTATTATTGATGGAATTAGTTCGTTGTAAATAATTTTGTAGGAAATAGCTTATCTTTGACGGACCTTTGGTCAGTCAAAATTCCGTCGCAAATACATAATTCCGACCGAATTTTTGACGATTTTATCCCCGAGCAACTTTATTATGATTGAATTGTCAACAAAATTCCCTGTCGAAAATAAGATTATTCTGACGGAATAAGTTTATTTTGGACGAAAAATTCCGTCGGAATTAATCTTTTTTCCTGTAGTGCCCCCACCTCTCCTCCCTCCAACTGTTAAGGTGGCACCAGAAGGCTAAGAAGAAAAGGTCTAAGAAAACTGATCTGCCTGCTAAAGAGAGTGACCCAACAAAGTTGAAGAGGCAACACACTCCCAGACCCCCTTGAAATGCGGATATTATAAGAAATGGGGCCATAAAAGTAGAACCTGTCCTGCAAAGGTATTGCTTGTTTATTTTAAATATTTTTTGTGGTGTAATAAACTTATTTATATAAGATCTAATTTGGTGTGTTTTTCTATTTACAGAAAAGAGATAAAGGTCAAGGAGGAACTAATGGGAGCCAAACACACAAGGAAAACAGTGCAGTTCCCCAATCTTCTACACATGCATCAACTAATAGGCCCAAGAGGACTGCAAGGAAGAGGACTACTACTTCAACTCCAACTCCTACTGCAACTCCAACCCCAGCTGCTACAGCTACGCAAACAACAAGTTTTGCTCCTCCTCCAACTACAGGTTCTAGTTAAAGTCAGAAAAGTCAAGCAACACATGTTGGTGTCTTTAGGCCATTCATGTAATGACCCCAAAAATCAGGACTAATTTTATTCCCGATCTTGTGCGTTAACATATAACATCACTTTCATTTACCGTCAATAATCAATATTATAATTGACGAAATTTGTATATTCTAACACTTTTTATAGCATTCAAAGTTAAGTAAAAAAAATTAGTTACTTTAAAACATTTCTCCTAACTAGATAAAGTCCACACTTCCCAATACATTTTCCATAATCCTTCTGTCCCCGAAGTCGCAACCTTTATCGTCTATACTTAAATCTCAAAATCATATGCATACTATGATCCATCTCAAAATGTCATATGTGAATATCAAGTTCAACTTACTATATAAAATTATCCTTCTAAATCCTCATCATAACACATCCCCCATCGAATTGTATTTGCAATAATACATGAATACTTTACAATTCAGATTTTTATTTAAACGAAGATCTTTATGATGAAATCTTTATTAGTATGTTGAAATACATGTTTTGGATTGAAATATTATATGAATTGATAAGTCAAATTATGACCGAAGTTAATTTAGTATGGAACTCAATTTATTTGTGATATATGATATATATGTGGAAGATGATAACCTTGATAAACATATGAAGTATGATATAATGTGAAGAATTGGTAAGCAAACGTATAAAAATGCATATTATGAGATGTATGAAGTATATGTAGATACGTTGCATAAGTTTTATGATGCAAATATATGATGCATAGCATGAGCAACATGATGCATGATTGGAATGCCTAGTATGTATGAATGTGATGCATGAAAACTGTTAGACTTGTTGAGCCGTCGTGCTCAACCTTACAAATAATTTACAGATGAGAGTTGATTTGTCAAAGGATTATAGCAATGAAGATTCGAGACGCGACACGATTAGAAAAGGTGTATCGTTTCGTTAAAAATTAGCTTGTATCAAGCCAGAGTGACTTGTTGTATTGAAATTTTATTGAGTTGTACCTATTTGAGTTATTCAATAAATAAAGGTGGAATAAAAGTATTCATGTTGAATATGAGATGCAACTTCACAACTACTTTGTAAAGTAGATTCATATAATGGCAGTGTTGTATAAAGTACAGTGTATAGTGAATATTTAATTATTGAATTACGTTGTGAATATTCAGGGAATGACTAAAGTCAGGAGTTGAACTTTACGTTCACATATAACTTTTTCAAAATGGATCATGGTATATACGATCCTGAAATTGGTATAGATGGTAAAAGTTGCGAATTCTGGAACTGAGAAAAGATTTAAACAACTGAGTTTTAATATCCATAGTGGTATTGATTGTAAGAATAAAAGTTAGATCGTGATACAAATTCAAGGTATGAAAGAAAGTTATAAAAAGTTTAAATTTATCTGCATTTTATGAATTATAATATTGATTTGTGAAAAGTAATGAGAATGAAGTTTTTGTTAACGCACAAAGTCGGGAGAAAAAATTGTCCTGATTTGGGGTCGTTACAGTTGATTTTGGGGTCGTTATAGATAAGGCTATATAATAAGCAAATAGTTTGGGTTCGATTCGTATTCGTTCGACTAAAAGTTTGATTCAGGCTCGATTCAAAATATAAATGATTCAAATATGAGCAAATTTTAAAGTTCGATTAATTACTCGAACATCCTCAAATTGCAATTTTCTATTGATACTCGGATCATATTCGTCCGAAAAGTTCAAATTGTTCGGGCTTGATTAGAGATCATGCTCGACTCAGTAGTTAAACGAGTCTCAATCAAAACCTTATTTTATACACGATAAATTTTATGAACCAAATCTGAGCAATTCAAAACTCGACTCAACTAGGTTTACTTACACCCTTAGTTAGAGAGATCATGTACAAGATCTTATTAAATGCGAGATCGTATGTCTCCTTAATATCTTCGTATCTGGTCTGTGATATCAAGCACTTCAAAACTTCACCTTTGTAGAACTTATAGCCAGAACCACAGCAGCTCTAAACAAATGGCTTGACCGGCTGAGCTGAAAAAGATTGTTACTAACCAGCCAGTGCAAGTACATATCATAAACACCGTCGATTGTCAACCCTCTGAACACGCCGGTGAACAGTATGCTCTCATATTCATTCACATAATGTTCCATTTGATACCTACACCACATGAGAGTTTTGTAAGTTTTGAATTACATTTTCTATTTTATTTATTTATTTTTATAGGAAAAACCAAATAATTACATTTTAGGTTAACGAGTACAAAAATGTTCTCTTATTTTGTTATTATAGTCATCAGTTTCTTCCTCTAGTACTTTAATAGACATTTTTATCGCCTTAAAATCAAAAATTTGAAGCTAGTTTCCACATTACTACATAATATAACTGTTTAATTTAACTATGTATATACCTTGAAATTTTCAAAATGATAATATTGTAAGGTTGGTTAATTTTCTAGTTCCACGATATGCATTTATGAAAATATTAAAGAATTTATAGTGCTAAAATTTCAAAAAGTGCAAAAGTATTTTTGTACACTTCAAATTCAGTCTCTTAAAAGTGTTCAACTTTCACACATGATATACATCCAAAACTAGATACACAGCAGAACTAAAAAAAACTTAATGAAATTTTTTAACTTCCTAAGTTGGACATTTTTAATCATTAGGACGCATCAAAAATTCCCAAACAGCTATATTGGCAAACTAAAAAGAACACGAAGCAGTAAGCTAAAAATTTACTCACCAAATGGACCATGCTAGAACTTCATGTTCTTGCATTTGGAAACAAAAAATTGATATGCCATCTATTGCGATATTTGATTAATAGTCAAAGATTCTCTATTGTAATTCTTTCCTATTATATTATTTCCTAGTTTAGAGATATTTCTCTGTTAGACAAATAACTGAATTATAAGAATAGCTAAATAACTTAATTATAGGAATAGCTTGATTGTAGGATCTCTAATATCTCTATAAATATGTACATGTAAGGATACAGGAAAAACTATGAATGAAAATATTCTTCTTTGATTTTCAAGTTGGTATCAAAGCCACGAAACTCTAAATCATTCTTCTTTGAATCCTTAAACCATGAGCAAGTCAGATTCTAACCCCATCATTATTCAACACGAAGGTTCATCATTCAATGCAGGAATTGTATTGAATGGGACCAACTATGATCTGTGGTCTCAAATGTTAGAGATGCAAATTGCTGAGAAAGAGAAACTCTCCTTCATTCGTGGCACATCACCGTCACCTAAGGAGAAAGATGAAGGCTATGAAAAGTGGTATTCAGACAATCAGAAGGTCAAAAGATGGTTGCTGATGTCTATGTCCCCGGAGATTATGAAGCGATACATTCGCTTACCTACCGCACGAGATATTTGGAAAGCTCTGTCTAAAACCTTTTATGATGGAGCGGATGAATTACAAGTTTTTACCTTGAACCAGAGGGCTTTCTCTGTCAAACAAAATGGCAGACCGCTCTCTATATATTATGGAGAACTGACTGAAATCTTCAGTGAGTTGGATCATCGTGATATGGTGGTCATGGTGGATGAGACATATATTGCATCCTATTAGAAATTGCTTCAGCGACAAAGGGTGCATATATTTCTCGCTGGATTAGATGGTGATTTCGAGCAAGTGCGCGGCGAAATCTTGAGGAAGGATCCTATCCCTGAATTAGAAGAGTGTTATGCCCTAGTTCGCCGCGAAGATGTTCGACGCGGGGTGATGAACGGACAACTGGAAAATTCTGAAGCTTCAGCCATGGTGACTCGGAACTGGTCTAATCAAAACTGGTCTCCTCAACACCAGTAAGACAAAAAAAAACATCCATCCTAAGAATGCTAATGGTGGCGACAAATCATCATACAAATGTACTCATTGTGATCAAACGGGTCATACAAAAAGTCAATGCTATGAACTTGTGGGATATCCAGAATGGTGGGATCATAGCTGCTATTCTCGGAAGAAGAATTCCAAGAATGCCTCTACTGCTGCAATTGTTGAAACAAAGACAGAGGATGATAGCGGTGAAAAGTTCTTGACATTGGCAGCAACAACAGGTAATGGTGGTAAGGTTTTAAATATTTCTACACTTGTTCCTAATAGTGCATGGATAATTGATTCCGGTACTACGGATCATACATTTGATTCTAGACAAGTTTCACATATTAAACCTTCCTCACAAAGTTCTGTTTCCACTGCCAATGGTACCTCCATTCCGATTATTGGGGAAGGATCCTTGTCCCTCACTAACACCTTGAATTTAGATTCTGTTTTGGTTGTTTCCTCTTTGAATTATAATCTTTTGCCAGTTTCTCAAATAACCACTGCCATATTTTGTGTTGTCATTTTTTGGCCTAAATTTTGTGTATTTAAGGACATCCGAACAAGGCAGACGATTGGTTATGGTGTTAGGCGAGGGAAGCTGTATTACTTAGACTTGGTGTCCAAAAGTTCAGATAAGTTGCATCAAGCTTTAAAGATTGGGGGTTCAGAGGAGGAAAAAAAGAAATCTGAGATATGGTTATGGCATCGACGTCTGGGGCATGCTTCTTTTGGTTACATAAAGAAATTATTTCCTAGTTTATTTGCAAACTTTGATGTTTCTAGTTTCAAATGTGATGTTTGTGAACTTGCAAAAAGCAATCGTGCTTCGTTTCCATTAATTTTGAATAAAAGTCCAGTTCATTTTATGATTATACATTCTGATGTTTGGGGACCATCTAAATTTGCTACTTTGGATGGATCGCGTTGGTTTGTTACTTTTATTGATGATTGTACCAGGATGACTTGGGTATGTTTGATGAAGTCCAAAAGTGAAGTAAACTTGTTATTTCAAATATTTCTAAAATGGTTTGTAGTTAGTACAATACACAGGTTCAGGTTCTCCACAGTGACAATGGAGGTGAATATTTGAGTTTTGAATTGAAACGGTACTTGGAAGCCCATGGAACCATTCATCAAACTACTTGTTCCGATACACCCCAACAGAATGGGGTGGTGGAGCAAAAAAATCGTCACTTGTTGGAGGTTTTCCGTGCTTCAGTAATAGAAACACATGCCTTTACCCTATTGGGGATACGCATTTATCTCTACAACATATTTAATCAACCGAGTACCTTCCAACACTATTAATTTTCGGACACCATCTCAGGCTCTTATTGAAGCAATTGTGGCTCCAGTCATTCCAAACTTACCTCCTTATGTCTTTGGTTGTATAGCATTTGTACATCTTCATCAGCGTCAGCGCGACAAGTTGACTCCTCGAGCATTGCGATGTGTTTTTTTAGGGTATGCTGCTTATCAAAAGGGGTACCGATGCTATCATCCTCCAAGCAAACGAATGTTTGTTACAATGGATGTAGTTTTTCATAAAGACTCGATATATTTTTCCTCTGAGCCTGAACTTCAAGGGGAGTATCTGGAAGAAGTTCAAGCTCTAGACTATAATTTTCTGATCTCTATAGAAGGGGAATTCTCTGAACCTGGTAACAATCTGAATGGGAATGAAACGGAACGCCTTGAACTTGGTAATGAGAATGTTGGTGAATTGGATTTGAGTGGTATAAATTTGGACCACAGTGGTGATGAACGTGATGAAGACCCAAAATATGAAGTTGTGGAGCAACCTCTATCTGAATCTCTCGCACCACAGGCAACTGATACACCAAACCAATCGCCTGCTGAGGATGATCTTGCTGTAGTGTCTGAACCACCAAGAAAATAACTACCACCACGTCAAACCAGAGGTATCCCCACACCCACATATGAACCCAAACTTTCTAACGAAATTAAATATCCTATGAGTCATTATTTATCTAACCATCGCTTGTCTGAATCAAATAAGTCATTTGTA
This sequence comes from Panax notoginseng, assembly GCA_016801055.1. NCBI lineage: Eukaryota > Viridiplantae > Streptophyta > Magnoliopsida > Apiales > Araliaceae > Panax > Panax notoginseng. The sequence goes on from CM029018.1 coordinate 184,086,947, forward strand.
AATCAATTATCTACTGTATCTATTCCTAACAGTGTGCAGGAAGCCTTAGCTAACCCAAGGTGGAAAGCTTCTATGAATGAGGAGATGAAATCCTTGTAGAAGAATGAAACTTGGGAACTTGTTGATCGTCCTTCAGGGAAGAAACCAGTTGGATGTCGGTGGATTTATACTGTGAAGCACTAAGTAGATGGTACAATTGAACGTTTTAAAGCAAGACTGGTGGCAAAAGGGTACATCTAAACCTATGAAATTGATTATATAGATACATTTGTACCTGTAGCTAAAAGCAACACAGTTCGAGTCTTATTGTCTCTAGCTGTGAACCTAGATTAGCCATTGTAACAATTTGATGTAAAAAACACCTTTCTGCATGGCGAGTTGTTTGAAGAAGTGTACATGGATTTACCATCAGGGCGCATGATACCAGAAATGCATTGTTAGAAAGTGTGCAAATTAAAGAAATCGTTGTATGGGCTAAAACAATCTCTGAAAGCATGGTTTGGAAGATTCACGAAGTCCATTCAGAGTAATTCAAACCACACTTTATTCTTGAAAAGACAACATAGTAAGATCACTGCTCTTATTGTGTATGTTGATGACATGGTGGTTACAGGAAATGATCCTGATGAAAGGAAGGCTCTACAAAGTTACTTGTCAAGCGAATTCGAAATGAAAGACCTCGGTCACTTGAAATATTTTCTTGGGATCAAAGTGTCTCAATCTGATAAAAGGGATTTTCTTGTCTCAAAGAAAATATGCTTTAGATTTGTTGCAGGAAACTGGTATGTCAGCATGTCAACCAGCTGATATACCAGTAGAAGAAGGATTGAAGTTATGTGTTGAGACTAATCAGGAGCCTGTTGATAAAGGGAGATATCAGAGGCTCGTTGGAAGATTGATGTACTTAGCCCACACTAGGCCAGATCTTGCCTATGCATTGAGTATTGTTAGCTAGTTTATGCATAATCCTGGAGAACAACATATGAATACAGTTATGCGCATTTTAAGGTATCTGAAGTCTGCTCCTAGAAAGGGCATTTTGTTCACTAAAAATGTAGATTGTCAAAGTGTGGATGCATATAGCGATGCTAACTGGGCTGGAGCAATAGATGACAGACGATCTGTGACAACCCGAAAATTTAGAAAATCTTAAATGATTAAATTAAATGTTAAAATTTAAAACCTAGAGTGAAAATTAAGTATTTATTTAAAATTTTTAAGAAAAATCTATACGGTTTAATAATTGAAAGAGATTATGTAATAATAAATATGGCAAGCCATATGAAGAATGCTTATTGATTGTAGCAAACCGTATGAAGAGGTTTAATAGACATTAAATTAAATGTCTAGTCTAATTTATCTAATTTATGAGTATATAAATTATTTTATGATTTATGATGGACGTGTATGTTGACGTAATATGGTAAATATATTAAATTTTATTTGCTATAAGTAAATAAATTTATATAAACAAGTTATAATGTGAGAAAATAAAACTATTAATTATTTTCTACATGTGACGTGTTTATTTTTTGGTGTAATTGGTTATTGGGAGTTAGTGATATATATATATATATATATATATATATATATATATATATATATATATATATATATATTACTTGGGGAAAATAAAATTGTTGGGAACAATTTGCGTAATGAAGCAAAACAGAGGCGGGTTAAGCATATAATATTTATATATACTTTACCCAAGAGTATTAGAATAAATTCTTATACGAAATTAATTTAATAAAGAAAATATATTATATTTATCTTAATATCTTAAGGAAGTAAATAAATTCTTCATTGAATTTATGTTAATGAGGTAATGATATTATATTATAATATATTGGGTATGTAAATAATTGTATTTGCATAAGGAATTATGTGTAACATATTTATTTTTGTAATTATAAAATAAATATGTAATTTAAGTAAGTTATGTTATGTTTTATGTAATTTATATATCAAAGATGGGATATTTAAATTATATGATTCCAAGAGGGTAAAGTAGTTTAAGGAGATTTATGTAGTAACTTATTTGATTAAGTTAAGTTACTAATGTTGAGTAATTAAATTACTTAACAAAAACATTAAAAGAATAATTGATTTAATTATTTAACTAAGCAAATTGGGCAAATAAAATAAATCACAATTGGGTCAAATTGGGAGCATGTGCCAGTAATGTGTAGGGGGAATTAACTCATGGGCAAAATCAATTTATATATTTGGTGTGCTTATGTGTCACTATTTTATTCAAGCCATATTATTTTGGAAGATTTGCAAGCAAGCTAAAGGAGAGAAAACAATTAAAATTTGGCAAAAGGAGGGGCATGTGCCGGCAAGATAAGGAGGAAGTATATAGCACTTGTTTGATTATTTTTTTTACCTACTCCATGGTCATGTGTCACCTTAAAACCTAGTTCTAAATATTTGTTTAGATTTTGTAAGCAAGAAGAGAGAGAAGAGGAGAGCTAGCCAAAAAGAAAGAGAAAGAGAGAGAGAAGGAAAAAGAAATAGAAAGGAAGTAGAAAGAAGGAAGTGGTCGGCAGCCCATGAGGGAAGAAGGAAGAGGAATTTTTCCATGCTATCCATGTATATTATCTACCTTGGGAAGAAGAAGAAAGATAGCATCAAACAAAGGTATAAATCTAAAAACCCCAAAGTAGTTTAATGCATTTTATTTTGGTGGTTTTAAATCAAATATTGGACTTATGATTCTAAACTCAAAAATCATAGATTTTCATGTTAAATGATGTGTAGATCTTACAATTTTGGATGTTAACAAGCTTGATCAAAGAAGATAAATGAAAACCGTTTTTAAAGCTTAGAAAAGCTAGTGACTGCTACCCCTAAACAGAAAATTCGGGGTTAGTTAGAGTACTCTTAAAATTCTGGGCTTTTAGTATATTGTAGTACACGGAATAATCTTTCCATAGACTCTCGAACGGACTAATTCCGACTTCGGAGCAAAGAGTTATGACCATTCAAAGTAGTCGCGTCAAAACTGTCTAACTAACTCGGGACAGTCACATTACACGGAATTTCTGGAATTTTGTGTTTAGAATTTGGAAAAGGTCAAAGAATAAAAGTTGTAGTCCGGGAAGTTAGCTTCGAGTGGGCTCAAGAATCGCTCAAAAATGTTTTGAAACGAAAATGTTATGACTGTTTTAGCGAGAGTGGGTAAATCTGGCAAAAAGTTGAAAAATTGTAATGAACGCAGCCCTGAAACCCAGCCCTGATATTTTTTAAAAATACTTGGCTATGCCATGTATAACATATCCAAAAATCAGATTAATCGGAGTTACGAGCAACGCGTACGAAATTCGTAAAATAGCGGATTTGGTATGTGAGCGGCGGAGCGGCAATGCTGCTGGGCAGCAGCGTGCGGCGCCGCGCTGCACTGCTGGGCAGCTGCCTGACATGCTTTTCGCGCACTGTTTTGATTAGCTTCCGTGATCCATTTTCGCGGTGTGAAATTTTTCTAAAATACTATGTCATGAGGTCTATAATACGCTCAAAATTTCGTTGTTATATGACTCATGATTTGAGAATTAAAAATGAGCGAATATGTATGTCAGAATTTGTAAACGAGCGAACGCCGAGCGTCGAGCGACTTGGATGTTCGACGTTCCGAATCGCATTCCGGCAAAATATAAGTCATATTAAATCTAATAAAGTCCTAACGGACGAGATTTGACTATAAGTGATATTTTATGCCGAGAAACTTTCTTTCAGGCATAAATAAAGCAATAAAAATATGTAATAAATATAAATTACATATTTAAGCGAAAATATTATTTTGTGGTGCAACAAAAAATGTAAAACCTTTGAAAAAATTGTATTAATCATAAAAATGATATTTTGAGATTTTCGGTGCTCAAAATAAAGTTTTTGAGCTGAGATTTATGTAACGTAATATATATATATATATATATATATATATATATATATATATATATATGAAACGAAAATGCGAATAATCGTAAAATGAAAAATAAAGCGAATGTGCTAGCGAGATAAAATATTTATTTATGAGGCAACAGTCAGTGTTGACTCATGAACGGACAAACTGATGTAAAAATTATTTAAATTAAAGAAATAATATAGTAACTTGAGTTTTACTATAAAAGCTATGCATTAGCTGTTTAAACTCCGAATTTGCGAGTAAATGTAAAAGATATTTTTGAAATAAAATTTAAATGGTTTAAGCTTCAAGATGTAAAATATTTGCATCTTAGAATGTGTGAGACCTTTATTATTTATGAAACAAGTAAAATATTATTACATGATTAATAATATTAGAAGGTGATTAAAATATTATTAAATGATTAATAATATTAGTAAAAGATTTAAATATTATTAAATGATTAATAATATTTGTGAATGATAAATATTCTATTAAATGATTAAAAATATTAGACAAAAGTTTAAGATAATGGTTAAGTGATAGTAATATTATTAAGGGATAATAATATTACTAATGAGTTAAAGATTTATTCAATGTTTAATTATGTGGCTAAATGTTAGCTAATTTATTATTTGAGTAATAGTGTTGTGAGATAAAATGTATTATGCTAATTAAAGGATCGATCTTATTAATGATAGGTCTTTTATAAGAGATTAAATTAGATTGTTTAACGGTAATCAACGGTACAGGCAAGTTTTCTAACTCAAACTCGAGTTAATAATTTTCCAGAATGCTAGTGGTATAATTATTGACAATTATTCCACATCCATGATTATTGATTCGCACTTAGTGCACATTGCATATGTTTATCAAGTATGAAAGGTTAATCACCTTCATTACCAAAGTATTTGTTCATGGTCATTGTTAACCACTCAGCGTTATTAATTCAATCATCTATGTATTGAAATTTGATTCATGTTCTTTCACAACCATTATATTGTTGAAAACTTGAAAGCTTATTCCTTTTCAATCACGATATATCTTCATTGTACTTAAACTTGCTAGGCAAAATAGTTGCTCACCCTTGCTATATCATGATAAAATTTTCAGATTAAGACGAAGGCTTGAATAAAGACAGAGGCAAAGGCAAATTCCAGAATTAGATTATTATGCAGTTAGAATTATTAAATTTTTGGATGCGAATGACATTGTAAATCGTTTAGAATACTGAATGCATGTATTAAGTTAAGGTTACAGAACTTGGAGATTATGTGCAAAAGTTTACTGTATAAATAATTTATGTTTATAACTTCCGCAATAGTTATAGAAAGGATTTACTAGATCTGAGGTAAAAAGTACCCCGATTTGGGGATGTCACACGATCTACTTCGGGATATTTTACCTTTGTAGGTGGTTATCTCGTTACATGGAGAAGCAAGAAGCAGAATGTTGTTGCACGTTCAAGCGTAGAGGCTGAATTTAGGGGTATGGCACTTGGAATATGTGAAGTATTGTGACTGAGACTTCTCTTGAGGGATTTGGGCTATCTTCCTAGGCAACCGATTCGGCTTTATTGTGACAATAAAGCAGCATATGATATTGCTCATAATTTGGTACAACATGATCGTACAAAACATGTGGAGGTAGACAGATTCTTCATTAAGGAGAAATTGGATGAGAAAATTGTCGAGTTGCCTAATATTCGATCCGAAGATCAATTGGCTGATATTCTCACCAAAGCTGTTTCAAGTCGAGTGTTCTCAAAGTTTTTGGGCAAGTTAGGCATGTGTGACATCTATGCACCAACTTGAGTGGGAGTGTTGCGATATTGGATTAATAGTCAAAGATTCTCTATTGTAATTTTTCCTATTATATTCTTTCCTAGTTTAGAGATATTTCTCGGTTAGGCAAATAACTTAATTATAGGAATAGCTTGATTGTATGATGAATAGCTTGATTGTTGGATCTCTACTTTCTCTATAAATATGTACATGTAAGGATACAGAAAAAACTATGAATGAAAATATTCTTCTCTGATTTTTAAGTCCATCAACAACCACTTACAATATAAATAAAATTATTAAAGAAGCGTGTTTACTTTAAGTTTGTGCACATTTATGAACAGAAGAATCTGAGCCCTAATATCAGACCTAGATTAGTAGAGAATATCATATCTAAAATCTAAAGATCTTTATTTCATATCGAACAAGCTTCGATCAGTTTAATTACGATAAGAAATGAATTATTAATTACTCCATATGTCCCTTTTTAAATGTCATTTTAGAGAAGTGATTTTGTCTCTTAATATTTGTCGTTTGAGAATTTTAATTATGCATTAATTGCTTAGTTTCCAATATTATCCCAATTACTAAATATAACTTTGGTTCTCTTACTATTTTCTACCTAATAAATAACATTCTTTTTCTAATGCAAGGACAATATAAGCAATTAATATTATATTTAATCATATACAATCATTTTCTTAATACTTGTGCATAACTCTAAAACGACATTTATTAAGGGACGGAAAGAGTAATACACACTTAAATTAAAAAAAGGAAACAAAAGCACTTTTTCCGTGGAAATCCAAAATTCCAAACATTCAAAGCACTGAATTCATGAACTCATAAATCTCTCTCTCTCTCTCTCTCTCTCTCTCTTGGTTTTTTTAAAAAAATAGAAAGAAAGCACAACTTATTTATGTTTATTGTAAAAGTAATTGATGTAATTTATTTATATGTGAGAATTTAGGACATTAATTTAGGGAATATAAATTGTTAATAAGGATATTTTAGTTGTTTAGTACTTTTATTATTCCCGAAGTAATAATAGGATTTTGAGCATCTTTAAATAGTAATGTAATCCCTACAAATCTAGGAGAAGATAGACTATTGATATTGAATTAGTTGACTATTATTATCATTCTTACCGCAGAGGTATTCTATTCATACCATAGAGGTATTTTATCTTAATGTTGACTCGTGAATTTGATACACTTGAGAGACCATAATGATTTAAACATGGAGTTTAAATCCTAGTTTATTTTCCAATAATTTTCAATTAATCCTTTACCTCAAATTTGTCCTACCTCAACAACTCTAAAACAGATGTAAATTTATTTGTTTTGAGAATAATAGGTAGATATAAGATGAATGGATACAAACCTGAAGAAAAGATTAGGAAAATGAAATAGATAAAAAAATTCGACAAATGAAAAATCAAAAATAATATACCTTAACAAAAATACCTGATGTAGGATCGATCATGGGTTTGTTGGCAAAATCAACAAGTGGCTTGGGGAAGTTGAGAGTCAATGTACTCAACCGAGTTCCAAACTTCCAACGAGAATAAGTGCCTTCATCTGGGATGTTCCTACTAATCCTGTGTAAACACAGTCAGAGACTGATCAGAAGTAAGAAACTAAATATAATGCAATCTAAAACACTATAAGCAAAAGGATTCATATCCCCTTCATATAAGCCGAATAGAAGAAGGATGTACAACTACGGAACTCTGTATAGATATTTATATCTAAGTTAACAAGACTGATAAACGTTGGTATTTTATTATATATCAAATAAGAGTACATCATCCTAATATATATACATGAGTTTGGAGAGTTCTCAAATAATATAAATACTTGAATAATTATCTCATAATTCAAAATCTACTCTATCCTAATCCTAATGTAACAATAAGATAAAATTATAATTATCTAGAATTAACTGATTGTAGTCATATTCTCTAATACGCCCCCTCAAGCAAAACGGAAGTAAACGGAGCTTGAGCTTGAACTTGAGAAAATAGCCATGCGACGGTAAGACTAGTGAAATAATAACGCCTCGTAGCAGAGAGAACACGAGCAATTTCCATGAGAGATTAAATAAAAACATAAGATGCATGATAAGTACTGCATATAACCAATAAGACTGGAACGTGCTTGGTTGTTTGCACACTTGCAACAAATAGGTACTTTCTTGTACTTTTTATATTAGACTTCTAGGAACACATTTAGAAAATTTCATTAATCCACCAAGATATGAAATGTGGGATGTATCAAGAGAAAACATTCATTTGTTAAATGAGGTGAAGATGATGAACAAACTAAAAATGAATCCTTGAAGATATTTGAGTGAGAATGAGAATAGCCATTAGTTGCAGAGAAAAATGAGGATAATAACTCAGACTTGGGACTAGTACAATTTACGGGAACTGCTAATTTAACATTATCAATCAACATTGAAGAAGAACCAATCGGACTTATCGTATCCTCAGGATGTGCAACCACGGAAAAATGAATATCATTAGGCTCAACAATAATAGGCTCAATTTTTTAAGTATCAATAGAAGTGAATTGTTGTAACCGTTTTTCATGTCCAAATAGAAGAGTGGACAAATCATTAAAGGAAGGATTCATCAAATAATAATAAACATGAACTCTTTTAAAAAGAGTATCATCAAGGCCTTTAATTAAAAAATCGATAAACTCTGACTCACTAAGAGAACCGCCTGCGCTTTCACACGCATAAAGAAGCGATGTCGCTTCAACAAGATAACTTTTGACAAACTGAGTAGGTAACTTTTGTAAACAAAATATTTGATCGAGGAGATCATTCATATACCATGATGTTGCATCGTCTAGAAATTTGCAGTCATCTAGGAATTCGCAATCATCATTTTCATGGACCAAAGAGTCATCAAAATTTTGAAATGGACGGTATATTTAATCAGCCATGAAGGCAGGGCCAATGTTGGGATTGGCAGTATATGATCGGAGATAGGATTCCTGAAATGATTTTGGGTTAAGTCACCTTTCCAAATCATAGAAAGAAGAATGAAAATTAGATGCTAAGGAAGCCATTGATAGAAGAAGAATAATTTGAGAATTAGAAGAAAATAGATTGCGTCTCGATCAGACTTGCGCTAGGATGATTTTTAAAGAAAGTTCTTGGAATACAGACAGGTTATCAGGGTGTCTGGATTGTGGTGTTGGATGTCTGGATAATGAGAAAAACTGTCTAGATTGGTAGGAAGAAGATGTGCAGCAAAAGATAAAAAAATGAATCATAAACCGTTAGGCATAGTAGCTTTGATACCATAACAAGACTGATAAACGTTGGTATTTTATTATATATCAAATAAGAGTACATCATCCTAATATAAATACATAAGTTTGGAGAGTTCTCAAATAATACAAATACTTGAATAATTATCTCATAATTCAAAATCTACTTTATCCTAATCCTAATGTAACAATAAGATAAAATTATAATTATGTAGAATTAACTGATTGTAGTTATATTCTCTAATATAAGTAGGAGCCACCTTGCTCCTTTAGTGATGAGTGTAGATGAAAATGACACGAAATCAACAGGTGCAAAATTATGGAACCCTGCATGGATATTTATATGTAAGATGGAGCCTTACTCCTTAAGTGACGAGTGTAACTGAAAATGACACGAAATCAACTGGTGCAAAGATGAGGAGGGACACCAGTCCTAAAATTGTAAAGCCAAGTACAATGGAAGCGGCCAAAAGTTAAAACGCGCATCATGTGATGAATAAATGATGCTATTATCTCATCCACTGAATTCGGGAACAACTCATCCATTGAATTAGTTATAGGTTTAACCCACATAAATTACAGAGACTGCCATAAGATCTGGTTGCATGTAACTAGTAGTTTATGTGGTAGTCAGATTATAAGTTATACTCAATCCGTCCAAATTTACTTGTCCTAATTTGAAAATACACGTTTATTAAAAGGGGTGTGGTTGTGATTCTAATGTCAAAATTAATAGTGCCACTTTTTTCAATGTATGTAATGTTGTTTTCAATTATTTTTGAGGGTTTTATTAAAAAAGTAATGTCAAAAATAGTATTAAAAATGAAAGAGGACAAATATATTTGGATAAATCAAAAAGGAAATTAGGATGATGAAACTTACACAGAGGGAGTAACTAATTTAGATGTAAAAAGGTAAAATAATCTGTGATAATTATTCCATGATAGATTCATAACTAAATTAGTTTAGGTTAGGCACAAATGCATCTCCATGGCTCATGCATTGTACCATATGAAAACATACCAATGGCGTGGACCGCCCCAAGCTCAACATGTTAATAGCGCGCCATGGCGCGAACCGCGCTACCACAGGCTGTCAACCAGTGATGGGTGCTCCGCACTGCACGCACCAGCTGTTACATTCCATAATTTCCTGATTTGACTATTGTAAATCTCTTAGTTAATGTATCCCTTAATGTTAGCATAACATCCCTTAATGTTAGCATAAGTAATTGTGTTAATCCCTAATTTATAGCCTTAGGAGATTCTCTCTTAAGTGCATATATATAGGTCTGATGTATCTTGTACAACTAAGGAAGCTAGAACAAAAATACAACCAGTTTAATTCCTGTGACATCTTGTCTTTCATCTGTGATATCTTTGTCTTTTATGGTATCAAAGCTTTTGGTGTAACTGCACCTAAACAATACTCTCACCATGGCCGAAACCTTCCATTCTTCTTCTTCTTCTTCTTTTGCTACATTATCTCCCTCGACATCTGCTTCATCTATTACTTCCCTTCTAATTATGTTTAATCCTCAATCCTTATTGTCCAACACCATCCTAACCAAAGAGAATTATCTAAATTGGAGTTCTCAATTTCTTGCGGTTCTGTGCACTCACTCTCTTGAACATGTTGTACATGACAAAAATTGTCCATTAGAAAGACTAGATGATAAAACCATTAACCCATAATACACCAAATGGAAAAGTGCGACAAGTCTCGTTCTTACTTGGATTCGAGCCACCGTTTCTCCTCCCATTCAAAATCTCCTTGTATCCTGCAAAATCTCTCCCGATGCTTGGGACATCCTTCACAACCGGTTTGCCTCTTCCTCTAAAACCCATATCCAAACTCTGAAAAATAATCTTCACATCCTCAAGAAAGACGCCAAAACCACTATATCTGACTTTCTTCTCCATGCAAAAATCATATCCGACTCACTTGCTTCTGCTGGATGTATAATTCTTGAAAGTGATCTCATTGATCATATACTTGATGGGCTTGATACTGATTTTAAGGAATTTATCACATCTTTTCATCTCCACCCTCAAGTCTCATTTGATGAATTACATGACCAAACTCGTTTTTCATCTCTTTCCATCTCTCTAAGTACAGCTCTTGTTGCTGAATCTCAATCTCAGTGCCAAACCACCAACACCAATTCCGCTGCCTCACAAAATAAACACACCAAAAATTTTCATCAATGTTCCCAATTTCACCGCAATAATGGTTCCAACCGCAACAACCGACCCAACAACTTCATTGGGTCCAACCGTAACAACTCAAATCGCCCTAACAACTTCAATCGCCAACGTGGTTCTCAACCACCTCAGTTCATTCCAAATAATGATCCTCCGCTTCTTCCTACTCCTGTATTTCAATCCAGAGACTCCATCGTCTGTCAACTATGTGACCAGTCAGGCCACATAGCAAAACACTGTGCACGTAATCCTCGTCCACCATTCACTGCAGAAGCGTATGTCTCTACACCAACTAGGGACACCAATTGGTGCTTGGATTCTGGTGCCACAAACCACATGACATCAACAGCATCTAATCTCACTCATTCTCAACCTTATCAAGGTAATACTTCTGTTATTGTTGGCAATGGTTCTTATCTTCCTATTTCTCATTATGGTTCTTCCGTGCTTACATCATTAGACAAATCTTTCTCTCTTTCTAATATTCTTTGCGTACCAAGTATGCACAAAAATCTGTTATCTATTCGTCAATTTTCTCGTGATAATAATGTTTTTTTGAATTTGATGCACATGGTTATCGAATCAAGGACAACCAGACACAGAAAACTCTCCTTTCTGGAACTTGTACAGATGGCCTGTACTATCTCCATTCTTCATCACCATCCAGTGCTCATCTTGCTACTCTTGAAGAAAGGGCAACATCCGACATTTGGCATGCCAGGCTGGGTCATTCTTTCAGAGATATTTTACAACATCTTTGTCGTAGTTCAAAACTTTTGCTTAGTTCTAATAGGTCTTAGTTCCATTGTCATATTTGTCCTTTGGGCAAATCATGTAAATTGTCTTTTAATTCCAGTACTCGTATTTATCTCCTTTGGAATTATTACATCTGGATATTTGGGTCCATCCTCGGTTACCTCTAATGCTGGTTTTCATTATTTCTTATCTATTGTGGATGATTACAGTCAATATGCTTGGATTTTCCCTATGTTTCACAAATCCGAAGTTCTCTCTATTTTTTCAAACTTCAAAACAATGATAGAGAATTTTTTGGCAAAATCAAAAAGTGGCAACCCAAAAATTAAAATTATTCAAACCGATGGGGGTGCTGATTTCCAACAAACTCCTCATTTCAAAGTTTTCTCAAAACGCACGGTATTCACCATTAGCTTTCAAGTCCACACACCCCACAACAAAATGGGGTTGTCAAACGTAAGCATAGACACATTGAGGAAATGGGTTTGTGTTTACTTACTCAAGCTAACTTACCCTTCTCCTTTTGGCTTGAGGCCTTTTCCACAACTACATTTTTAATTAATCGTTTACCCATGCGCCAACTCAGATACATGTCACCCTTTGAAAACTTACTCAACCGCAAATCGGATTACACTTTACTCAAGATCTTTGGTTGCACGTGTTTCCCATACCTAGTCTCGTACAATAACCACAAGCTTATGCCGAAATCGATCCAATGTTCTCCAATCACAAGGGTTACCGTTGTCGTGACACATCGACTAATCATGTGTACATCTCGCGTAATGTGCTTTTTGATGAAACATCATTCCCTTTCTCCTCCATGCCCAAACTCCCATCTAGTAATAGCGTGTCCCCACCTTCTAATCCTATCATGGGAGGACCCCGGTATCCTATCACTTCTGCTTCTAGCCCCGCACCACTCAACCCCGCTCCACCCACCACACCACCTCCTGACATACCATCGCACAACCTTCCCTCCCCACCACATGACAACGTCCCAAACTCTATTGCCACACCAACCTCTCCATTGGATAGGCCGCTTATCCCTACTGTCTTTTCCACCAGTCCAGTTCCTTTTCCTTCTTCCTCGTTCGATACCACTCCACCTACTGCTGGCACACCACTTCCTACCCCTACCACTTCACCCCCTACATGGCTATTATCTCCAATGTGACACCTGCAAAATAGGTATACATCACCCATTCTAAGTTGTCAAATACATGGTACAGAAATAAATGCAACTTCATTAATACAATTGTCGTGAAAAATACGATAACAAATATACTGTGAGTTTAAATACAAATATTGTCTAATAGACAGTATTCAAACTCAAAAGGAGTCCTCATTACAATTATTGATACACTACTTTACAAAAATAGTAAGGACTGCTAAAACAACTTTTTAGAACTATCACTCCATACTCCGGCTAGTTCCTGCTATATTCTCACCTCCTGAGAAGAAAAATGGAACAAAAAAGAAAAATGGTGAGCTCAACTACCCCAGTAAAGAATATTATGACTAAGATAATGAAAAACAAATTATCGTTAGTCTTCAACAAATCAGATAAAATATAATGGACAACCAGTTTTAGATCAATATTCGCAGTGAAAATAACAATTCATTAGAAGAGTTAAGTAGAGAATGGAATCTACTATCATCTATGAATTTAAAAGTCCATCATCAATATTTTATCCCTGTAACATCAATCAATATACATCTTGCATCAAATATTTATCTTTGCACTATGGGCCAAAGATATTCATTTGTATCACCAGTTGGTCATGTTCATCTCAACAGCTATTCATCTTTGCACTACGGGCCAAAGATATTCATCAGGTAATCATTCATCTTTGCACTACAGACCAAATATATACAGTTATATCATCATTTAGGACTGAGGATGATGAAAAATATTTTAAATAAATGAATCCAGTGAGATAAAAGGACAAAGAATAGGGATTCGTACTTTAGATAATCCAAGTTCAAAAACACTCCATAATAAACCATAGTGGAGTAAAATTCAAGAATGAAGATTAAAACATGGATACAATCAAAGATAGTAACCATAATAGACATCTTGGACAAAGAAGAGAAATTTTTATTTTTCTGTGAATAGTGTCGTATTCGTGAATAGTACCGTATACGTGAATAGTAACCCCGACACAAAAAGGTAAAAATTCAACAATAAAATTTATATTAATATTTTGGCATAATGATATTGAAGAAAATATTATCATTTACGAAGAAAATAACATCCCTTACCTCAAAAGAACAGTACGCCTGACTGCAATATTGGATGTAATGCCGAAGGAAACTTGCACTGAATAGCAACTCTCAAAGTATTTAAATACTCACAAAAATACGCTCGATAATATATAGAGAGAAAACTTATGTTTCTGGTGTGATTTTCAATTCTAACCTAAGCACCTATTTATAGAAAAATGCCAGAACGCCAAAGCAGACTAAATTAATAAAATATTAATATTCTTATTCAAGCACTCCACTGACCAAAATCAGCCCTCCACTTTTGAAAAATTATTTCAGCACATTTTATCAACAAAGGACAAAAGTGGGTCCCACCCATAATTTTAGTAAAAATATTTATTTTTAAAACTTTAATAATTCATAATAAATAGTCATTTTATCAGAAAAATACGAATTTTATGTCCATTTCATAGAAAATTAAATTCTCTACAACTTTGTAGATTTAGGTTTTTCCAAATTCTAAACGAAAAATGACCGAAATTCATATACGGACGATTTTTAATACCTCCATTATGACAAATTAAAAATAAAACACCTCAGCATTAATTCCTTCATTTATATCCACATAAAATAAATATTTCCTCATCATATAAATCAATAATTAATTATTCCCAAATAATATTACAGAATCACAATTATGACAACCAGGTCGTTCCTAGGAAAGAAGGGGGCTTTCCGATAAGGATTTCTCCTTACTTACGCGCAATTAGGTGATCAAACTCCTTTTCTAGACAGAACTTCTTTAGACATTGTCAATAATGCTATCTGATAATATTATCCAAATAATATTAATTATTGATCTGATAATAAAAAATACTGTGCAGTGACAATTATTAAAACAACAATAATATAAAATATCAACGTAGCAATTATTGAATCAATAAAATTAAATGTTGAACAGTAATTATTGTAACAATTATTGAGTAGTGCCTTCTTACGTAAGAATCAATAATTCAAAAATACTGTACAATACCGTGTGCTGCTGTGCAACCAAACGTATTACTGTATTTTAACCACCGGGTATTCCAATAGTGTTAACGATAACCATTACGTCATTATTTATAAAAACTCAAACTTGTCGTTTTCTTCATCCTACCGTTTTCCGTTATGGGGCCCATAAATGGCTGCGCCATCGTACGAATATTCTCCGACAGCAAGAATATTCCACGACCAAACGAATATTCTCCGACAATAATGAATATTTTATAACCACTTGCTTATTTTACAAAATTTGCACATTTCACCCATAACCAAAGTATCATATCAAATTAACACCTTATTATTCACAATAATAATTAGAGGAAATTTGATTTTATTTATAAAAAGTTGGGGTCTTACATCCTACCCCTGATGATTCAACTCCACCGCATAAGACTCGCAATATTAATAACCTCATTGCCACCACCTCTCGTTACTCACTGCCTGAAGCTCTATCAACTACTTCTGTTGAGTCCCCATTTCATGAACCTGCTACTTTTTGCCAAGCCTCCAAACATCCTCATTGGCTATAAGCTATGCAAGACAAAATTGCTACACTTTATAAGAATCAAACTTGGACCTTAGTTCCATCTTCGTTTTCTCCAAATGTGGTTGGTTGTCGTTGGATATAAAGCGACGGGCTGATGGTTCTATCGAGCGTCACAAAGCCCAACTTGTGGCACAAGGCTTCACACAACAAGAGGGCATTGACTATGAGGAGACATTTAGTCCAGTTGTCCGTCCCTCCACTATCCGTACAGTGCTACTTCTTGCTCTGAATTATGACTGGCCCATGCAATAACTTGATGTTTGCAATGCTTTTCTAAATGGGGTTCTTCATGAGGATTCGTATATGACTAAGCCTCCTAACTTTATTGATCCACACCGTCCTAATCATGTCTGTAAACTACAACGTGCCCTCTATGGTCTCAAACAATCACCACGTGCATGCTTTCAACGACTTTAGGCTTTTCTTCTGTCTCATGGCTTTGCCAACAGTCGCTCTGACCCATCCTTATTCATCAAGCAGTCTGGCACAATAATGCTTCTTCTGTTCGTTTATGTTGATGACATCATTGTGACCGACAATTCTCTAGACCACATCAACAAGTTCATTGATGCTTTATGTGCTACATTTGAGAGTCGTCGCTTGGGTGATCTGAGTTTCTTCCTCGGCATTGAAGTCACTCGAACAGTCGATTTTCTCACTCTTTCCCAAGCCCGGTATGCTTCCGACTTGCTTCGAAAATTCAATATGGACTCATGCAAGCCATCCCCTACTCACCTCCCAGCACATACTCGATTATCTGTTCATAATGGTGACCCTTTGCAGGATATTACTATGTATCATAGTATGGTTAGTGGTCTTCAGTATCTCACTTTATCACGCCCAGACATTGCCTTTACCGTGAACCAAGTGTGTCAATTCATGCATTCTCCCCGTACCTCACATCTTCAAGCTGTTAAACGAATTTTTAGATATCTGCACAGTACAATAACACATGGTCTCTCTTTTCACAAATCCAATGATTCAACTCTTCGGGTATTTTTCGATGCTGATTGGGCTGGTGATCCGGATGATAGACGCTCTACTACTGGAGGTTGTGTTTTTTTTGGCCCAAATATTCTCTCCTGGACTGCCAAGAAATAAGCTACTGTTTCTCGGTCTAGTACTGAAACTGAATATCGGGCTCTCCCTACCACTGCCTCTGAAATTCGGTGGTTTACATTTTTATTTCGTAAACTCGGTATTTCTCTTCACGGATCCCACACCTTTACTGTGACAATGTTTTAGCGCTGCACATAGCCCGTAATCCCGTATTTCATGCACGCACGCGTCACATCAAAATTGATTATCATTTTGTTCGGGAACTAGTTGCAAAAGGCCACCTCTCAATCAACTCTGTTCATCCTGCGTCTCAACTAGCGGACATTTTTACAAAAGGCTTATCACGTCCCCGGTTTCTATTTTTATGTTCCAAGCTTAACCTCCATTCCATACCGTTGCGCTTGAGCGGGGGTGAAAACATACTAATGGCACGGACTGCCCTAAGCTCAACATGTTAATAGTGCGCCATGGCGTGGACCGCGCTGCCACAAGCTGTCAACCAACGCTGGGTGCACCGCACTGCACGCACCAGCTGTTACATTCCATAATTTCCTGATTTGACTATTGTAAATCTCTTAGTTGATGTATCCCTTAATGTTAGCATAACATCCCTTAATGTTAGCATAAGTAATTGTATTAATCCCTAATTTATAGCCTCAGGAGATTCTCCCTTATGTGCATATATATAGGTCTGATGTATCTTGTACAACTAAGGAAGCTAGAACAGAAATACAATCAGTTTAATTCATGTGACATCTTGTCTTTCATCTGTGATATCTTGTCTTTCACAATAAGTAATGAACTAAATCCCATTGAAAAGTTCTCCTCTTAATCTCCTCGACAGTTATCTCCAACAGACATATTCTTTCTCAAAGAGTCTCTTATTTCTTAAAGAGACTTATAATTTCTAAACAATTTTATCCCAAGTACAATGAAGTGGATTCCTTCTTTCTTCTAATTGCTTGCAGCAATGATTCATACTAAATCAACCCTCACTACTGAATTTCCACAGTAACTGATCTTGTACATTATCCATCAATATATATAACATTCCGGATTTGCCCAAGCATCTTATTGAAGTCTTACTTTCCCAACCATACAATTCCCTTATCTAGATCAGATTCCATGACAGTCCCATTTTCTAGCTTCCACAATCGATTAATAGTGAGCTCCTTAGTGGAGGCAGTGATGAACAATCTTGGATATTAATTGTTCATTAAAAAGCTCAACTCACCTATCCATCTATCCACCCAAAATCTCATTGATTTGACATTTCTAACCCTCCATTCTCATGCCTTGTTATTTAACAGTTCGTCATTTTCATTTTCAGCCCCAAGTAGCATAATGTCCTTCCATAATTTAGGTGTCATCCTTTGCACTTATAAATTATTATGCATCATAGAGTTGGCCTGCCAACTATATTTCTCAAATAGAACTTGCTTCTAAAGACTATCTTTTTCTATATTAAATCTCCACCGTCACTTGCTTATCCAGGCTTAATTTTTATCTTTTAGGCAGCCAAAACCCAACCCTCCTTTAGCTCTACTCATACAAACTTTATACCAAATAACTTTATTTAATTTCCTTCCTTCCTCATATTCTCCTAAAAAGAAGTTCCTCCTGATCTTTTCCATTTATCTTATCACCTTATCTGGTGCCCTAAATAAGGACATATAATATAAAGAACAATATCCAAGACTGTTCATGACTGCCTCCATTAAGGAGCTTACTATTAATCAATTGTGGAAGCTAGAAAATGGGACTGTCATAGAATCTAATCTAGATAAGGGAATTGTTCATGACAACCTCCTATAGATAGTTGCTTTCTTTTCCACCCTGCCAGTACGATCTTTGTCTAAACTTTAATATGATGAGCTCCTAAGTTGAGCTTTTCTGAGGGCTGCTTCCAATTTGAACTCTCAAGTGAGTGAATGGTAGCTTTCCACTGGAGTATCTAAGAATTCTTTTCAAATCATTATATCTATATGAAAAAATACCAGTGCCATATAAACATGATTTTTTAAAATTAATTTTAAGCCCAGAGATCAGCTAGGAATATGACAATATAGATCTAATTTGAATAACTGACTATTCCTCATTCTAGCAAAACAAAATAGAGTCATCTGTAAATTGCAGATGAGATAAAACCATCCCATTATTTTCAACTTCCAGCACATTCCATTTATTTAAGCTTACATCTCTTTTAATTAGCTGGTTCAGCACCTCTCCCACAAAAATAAACAAGTATGAAGATAAGGGTTCTCCCTGTCTAATTCCTCTCAATATAGCAAACTCCTTAGTATGTGCACCATTTACAAGCACTAATATTCTTGGTGAGCTCAGGCATGCCTCAATCCATGCTCTAAACTATTATGTTGTCTTCTAAGAATGTACTTGATCGTCTTGAAAATTAGTTCTAGAGTTGCATAGATTCATAAAGCAGTTGGGTTTGTTGGAAATCAATAAAAATATATAAGATTTAATTGATTAATGGATCAAGTAGCATAGATGGGGTACAACTAATATACATCAGGAGGTCGCAAAGTATAAGGCAGACAAATTAAGTTATTACTATGTTGATCGTGGATTACTACCAATATATAATACATTATCACTACCCATATAGATGCTAGGTAGATTTCATATGTTTGTTTAATTTGGCTTTTGGTGCCATTTGAACCAAAGCCTATTAGGTTGTCTTTAAGAAGTTGATTCTCTTCTTATGTTGGTTGTTTTAGATTATCCTAGAGATATCTTTGTTATGCTTGGGGTATGTCTCTTATAGACATGTAGTTTGTTATTATTTTGTTGTTTGTAAACTTAAACTCAATTACCAAAAAAAACAACCAATTTTGATCCGATAAAAGAAAAAGAAAAAGATCCGTAGCAACTTATTAATTTTCACAATCATCTATGAATTAAATTTTATCAGGCTTTACACACAACACAACATGATAAATAATTTCACGGAAGAAGGAAACTTACTGTAATATTAATGGTCAAACTCTTTTTATTTTATGTGAATACCGAGTAATTCTTTGTACGTGTTTGGGCATAATCTACCGATTCCTATGTGGGCTAAAGGCCAGGATTGGGAAAGGTTTGTTGAGCCCAATGGGTCGAAGCCAGTAAGGGGATTGGTGGTGTTCGGGGTCGGACAACCGTGTCCTTTGGGCCGGAGTCCTGATCTGATTGGTGGTGTTCAGGGTCGGGCGACCGAGTCCTTTGGGCCGGAGTCCAGACCAGATTTATAGGGGTTCGAAAGACTTGGGCCCATACAGATGGTTATTCCTCGTATGGAGTCTGATGTGATAAGGAGTTTGAATGGTTAAGGATTCAAATCCTAACCATATTTAAATACCAACTCCAAAGGTAGGTGTTAGGATTATATCCAACTTCCACCTTTTAAGGAGATTGAGTTTGACCCAAACATAGGTAACTGCCATGTTTAGGAGTCCTAATCCGATTCGAAAATAGGCTTTAAGGTGATGAGATCAACTATAAATACGAGGCTTGACTTTAATTAACGGGTAATACATTTTTGAGCACTAAACACTAAAGACTTCATTGTTAAACCTTGTTCTAGTATGTACTTATTCTCACACCGGAGCTATCACCCGGCGACATAAGTCGTCAAGCTTCTCGTGTGATCTTGTAACTATGCAGGTTTAAGCACGTGGATTTGGTGATTGGACACACCAGTGAAACTTGGCGTTAACATTTGCACTAAAAGGAGGGCGATTTAGTGCTTTAACAATCACTTTGAATTTTTTCGATTGAAAGTCATGGCGAGCAGAGACAGTGGGGCTTCAAACCAAGAAAAATCTAAGACACATCAAACGACCCAGGTGAGAGGGTCAGTCAAGGATAGGATGGGGCCAAAAAACTAGGAAGGTAATTCTGAACATGGCCAGTCAGCACGACGACGACTGTTCTCGGCTAGTTAACGTACTCTAGTTCCCCTCAGTCGCGTCGAGGACAATTAGTCCTGAGCTCATGAAAGGATAGGAAAGGATCGGGTTTAAGACAGCCAAGACCAGCGTCAATTCATCCTGATGAAAAAGATGCAGCAAAACAAAGACGCTATGATGGGCCTTTGTCTTCAGCAGGAGGAATTGGAAGAAAAGATGGCCAAAATAGCTGGAGAACATGAGGTTTCATCAAAGAAGCCCATACAACGGAGTCGGTCCATTACGCCTTGTCCCGACGAGGTTGGTGGGAACAAGAGCAGACCTAGGAGTCGCTCTTGGGAAGGAAGGAGCAGACGAAGGAGTCGTTCCCCAGACAGAAAATTTGAGTACCAAGGTCGATCTGGATAAAGGAGAAGGGTCGCGTCTCTTGAATACGAGAGGGACAGGCCTAGGTCGTCCCCTCGCAAAGAGGAATTCGACCCCCTGGCCAGAAAGGTTACAAAGTTGGAAAAGTTGCTGGCAGCAAAAAATCAGATAGGAACACCGTCGAGCTATCCTAGTTCACCATTCTTTCTTGAGATCAACCAAGTCACAGCCAATCCAAAGAAAAAGATGCCCCCGATGGAGACTTATGATAGATTGGGAGATCCTTATGACCACTCTGATGGGTACGATAGACTTATGACTTATTACGGGCATTCAGATACAGCCAAGTGTCACATGTTTGCCATAACCTTAAAAAAGAGTGCCCGAAAATGGATGGTAAGCTTAGCATCGGGATCGATTAGTTCATGAAGCGATTTTCGGGAAAAGTTCCATGCTCGGTTTGGGAGCAATAAAAGAAGAGGAAAGATCACTGCTTCTCTCATACAGGTGAGGAAACATTCGGATGAAAGCCTCAGTCAGTATGTCAAGAGGTTTCGAGAAGCGGTGGGGTCGGTGGCAGAATTAAATTCCCCTTAGGCCCTAGGATTCTTCACAACGGGTCTTGACATAGGAAAGTCAAAGAAGCTGATGAAAGACCTAATTATTAATCCTCCTAGCGACTTAACTGAAGCTTTTCATCAGGCCGAAGGGTTCATCGCCATAGAGGAAGCTATGGGAAACTTCAAGCCACACTCACAGTCGTGTGAAAAGTCTAAGGATCGAGACAACCAGACTTATCAACGGTCAGACAATAATCAGGGGAGATAGGATAATTAGGGGAAAAAGAAATACAACAGTGGGGGATCAGGAAGTGGCCGACCACCCTTCCTGAATAGGAATGCCAACAAAGTTTATACCCCCCTCAATACCGATTGGGCCAAGATATTGTAGGAGATCCAAAATAAACCATTTTATGAACCTTTCTTGATAACCCCGAAGCCTGGGAAGAGGAATCGAGATAAATTTTATGAGTATCATCAGTCTTCGGGATATACAACGGAGAAATGTTATGATTTGAGGGATTTGATCGAGAAAAATGTGCAGAATGGCCAGTTGGTCCAATATGTAGCAGGTCGGGAGAGTGCCGACGTACAGTAGAGGGAAGAAAATTGAGGGCAAACATGTGATACACAGCTAAAATAGAGCCAATCTGTTCGAGGAGTAGTTGATGTTATCTCTGGCTATTCTGTAGGGCGTGTAACCGGAAGGAGGAGAACTGAGCATCTCGATGCAGTGTTGTCAGTGTCTGGATCATCTGTTAGAAAAGAGTGGGCTTTCCTGAGGACAGTAATTTCCTTCTCGGATGAAGACTATCCCACAGATCCCATAGAACCACATGATGGGGCATTGGTGATAACTACCCAGGTTGGACCGGTGGATATGAAAAAAATGATGATCGACAACGGTTCCTCGATCGGTCGACATTCTGTATACCCACACCTATCAGAGGTTGGATTTAGATGGAAGAAAGATGGAATTGGGGCAGGAAGGCCCCTTATACGGGTTCAATAGAGATCCAATGCATGTGGCAGGCTTGATTGAGTTGTGACGCCGGGCAGGATAGTGATTATCCTACGGGCTGGTAAATAATTGAATTCACAAATAAAGGAACAAGATATTCACCGGATAAACACAGAGAAATCTCTCTAATGTGTATGATGTATTTATCAAACTTCAAGTTATCCAATTCAACCCACAAGTCAGGTTTATATAGATAGCAAACTTTATCCCCAAGTCACTCTAGAATATTCCTAGAGATATAAAAATAAAATCTTTCTTGGGATGTGAAAATGATTCTAACAAACTTCCTAAATTTATGGAAAAAATAACAAACTAACAAATAATAAAAGTTACTTAATTAAATAACAAAAATAGAAAAGAAAACAATTTAAACTAGTAATCTGTCGAGATTCAAAGTAAATATGCCCTTCTTTCTCCTGAAGTCGAAGGTGAAAGTGTTCCCGAAACTGAATGAATCGATGTCGAACTCTTGACCGACCGAACGCTTGTCCCGAAGATGAAAAGGATTAATGTCAAAGGTGGCATCGTCGTTTCTGATGATCACCCCGTTCATGATACTTCAAGACAATCATCATATTATTTGATAGCTCGATTTCTTCGGTCTCGGACCATCCTGCATCAGTCACCCCAGGTTGAGAAGAACTCGTCCTCGAGTTCTCAGTTTGTTCAGCAGACTGTTCAAAATAAGGGCTCAGATATTTAACGTTGAAAATGTCTGAAGTTCTCAGATGGTTCAGAATGCATAACAGATAGGCATTATCATTGATTTGCTACAGAATTTCGCTCGATCTTTAAGTTTATTATAATCGCCAACAGGAAAACGATCTCGGGTAAGTACAACCCAAACAAGATCTCCAACTTTAAAAATGACTCTACGCCGATGACTGTCAACCCGAATCTTGTACTTAGCATTGTTTTCCAAGATAGATATGTGCACTTGATCATGAATATCCCGAAGATGATCTGCCATTTCTTCCGCTTTGGGATGTATTCGACCAATCCGAGGAACAAAAACTAAGTCCAAGACTCCACAAGGGTTCTGACCACAAACTATTTCAAATGGACTCATGTTGGTGGTTCGATTTTTTGAGCGGTTATAAGCAAATTCTGCTTGAGAAAGTGCCAGATCCCATTGCTTCAGTTTATTTCGGCCAAACACCTCAAAATATTGCCTAAGTTTCGGTTTACCACTTCGGTTAGACCATCGGTCTGGGGATGGTAAGCACTGCTGAAGTTCAATTGCATTCCGTGCTTTTCCCATAGACACTTCCAGAAATTACTCATAAATTTAGTATCTCGGTCAGATGTGATAGATTGTGAAATGCCATGTAGGCGTACAATTTCCCGAAAGTAGAGATGGGCGGTTCGAACAGCATTTATGGTCTTCCAACAAGCTATGAAATGAGCCATTTTAGAGAATCAGTCGACGACAACCATAATAGAATCTGAAGCTCTTTGAGTTCGAAGTAGGCCTAAGATAATGTCCATGCTAACATCACACCAAGACCTTTCAGGAATAGGTAAGGGAGTCTATAATCCTGCATTGGTGAGAACTCCTTTTGACTTCTGACAAGTAGAACACCCTTTTACAAAACGCTTCACATCACTTGAGATTTTTGGCCAGTAATAGTCAACTGTGATTAAGGCCAATGTTTTATCTTATCCGAAATGCCCTTCCTTGTGAAGTTCACTCATGATCTGCTACCGAAGTGAACAATCAGGAATACACAGCTGAAGTCCTCAAAATAAATACCCTTTATATAAGATAAAATCAGTTCATCGACCTTCTTGTATGTCTTGAACTATCTTACCAAAGGAAGGGTCTCCTTCATACATCTTCATGAAGACTTCAAACCCCACAATCTTGTTTTTCATAGTATTAATTAGGAGTAATGCTCTTCAGCTTAGTGCATCAGTAACTCGTTTCAGACTTCCTGCTTGATGTCGAAGAGTGAAAGTGAACTCTTGTAAGTTCGCTACCCACGTAGCATGTCTTCGGCTGAGCTTATGTTGTCCATTAATATACTTTAAAGCTTCATGATTAGTAAAGAGAATGAATTCCTTCTGTATTAAGTAATGACACCAATGCTTCAGTGTCTGTACTAGGGCATAGAATTCCATATCATAAGTAGAATAATTCTTTCTTGACCCTGATAATTTTTCACTGAAGAAAGCCATTGACTGACCTTCTTGACTAAGAACACCACCAATACCCACTCCTGATGCATTATAGTTTACTTCAAAGACCTTCTCAAAGTCAGGAAGTTCTAGTACGGGTGCTTCGGTCATCTTCTTTTTGATCAACTAAAAGCTATCTTCGGCTTCCTGGGACCATTAAAATGATTTCCCTTTAAGGCATTCAGTGATAGGCGCGACCAACGTGCTGAAGTCTTAGACGAACCGTCTGTAAAAAGATGCTAATCCATGAAAGCATCTGACATTATGTATGGTCTTCGATGTTGGCCATGCTGAGATTACTTCGATCTTGATTGGATCGGCGTGAACACCTTCGTGGAAATAACAAAACCGAGGAAGGTTACTGAAGTTGTGAAATAAGAACTCTTCTTCTGATTTATGAACAACCGTTCATTCCTCAAGGTTTCAAATATAGTTCGAAGGTGCTCATGATGTAATTTTGATGTATTGCTGTATATAAGAATGTCGTCAAAGTAAACAACCACAAATTTGCCCATGTAAGGTCGTACTACCTGATGCATAAATCTCATGAAGCTGGTGTTAGGCGCATTGGAAAGTCCGAAGGGCGTAACCAACCACTTATATAAGCCTTGTTGTGTTTTAAAGGTTATCTTCCATTTATCTCCAGTTCTTACCCGAACTTGATGGTATCCACTCTTCAGGTTGATTTTCGAAAAGAATTTTACCCCGGACAATTGATCTAACATATCATCCAGACGAGGTATCAAAAAATGATACTTCACTGTGATTTTATTAATGGCTCTACTGTCGATGCACATTCTCTATGAGACGTCCTTCTTCAGAACTAATAGAACTGGTACTGCATAAGGGCTCATACTTTCCCGAATGTACCCCTTTTCCATTAAGTCCATCACCTGCTTTTGTAGTTCTTTGGACTCCTTGGGGCTGAGTCTATAGGCTGGTCTATTCGGTAGACTTGATCCTAGGATAAGATCTATTTCATGTTGAATATCCCTTAATAGTGGTAATCCCGATGGAAGTTCTTCAGGCATTAAGTCAGCAAACTCTGTTAGCAGCTTCTGCACATCAGCCGACATTTCTGCAGTCCTACTTGCTGAATTGTCTTCAAAAGGAAGTAATGCATACATAACTCCTTCATGTTTTACTTCTGTCAGGAACCTTGTCATGGATATTGGGTTCGAATTCCCAACTGCTCGAGCCGAACTGTCTTCCTCTCGCCAAGGTGCTAGCACAACCTTCTTCCCTTTGATGCTGAGGGAGTAAGTATTCTTCCAACCATCATGTATGACTCTTCGATCATATTGTCATGGTCTACCCAATAGTATATGGCAAGCATCCAATTTCACTACATCGCACCAAGCGTTATCAAAGTATTTCTTTCCGATAGAAAAGTATACGAGACACCTTCTGTCAACGGTTACTTCACTGCCTTTATTCAACCAAGACAACTTATATGGATTTGGATGTCGATCCATTTTTAAATTTAACTTCCGAACAACCTCTTCGGACACCACATTCTCACAACTGCCACTATCAATAATTACTTTGCAGACCTTCTCCGCCACGGTACAAGTAGTGTGGAAGATATTGGTCCTCAGCCAATCCTCTTCGGATTCGTCTTTTGGAGTTATTAGACTTTTACGAATGACTAGGGTCTCCTACTCATCTCCATACAATATGTCTTCATCCCCGTACTCATCATATATAGGATCTCCAAACTCCTCTACTTTATCGATCATGCCTTCTTCAATAAAAAGGTTCTTACCCTTCTAGTTAGCAGGCTTTCGGTACTCTGTTGTATTATGACCCGGTTCTCCATATCTGAAGCACTTGATGCTGGGGTTAAAGTTACCTTGAGGTTGTGGTATAGTATAAAACTGTGGTGATGGGTACGGCTTGTTGAGGGGATTGCTCCTTGACATCAGTCTGCTGTTCTGTTGTTGCTCTGCCTCCCGAGCTCGTTGATATGCTTTAGAAACAGTCTAAAGTGAATGGAGACTGAGGGCGTTCTGCAACGGTTGCTTTAATCCTCCTAGGTACCGTGCCACCATTTGTTCTTTAGTTTCTGATAGATCATTCCTTGGGATCAATTGGTAAAATTCTTTAGTATAATCATCCACAGATCGAGTACCTTGTCTTAACAGATGCAATCTCTTAAATAGAGACCGAGTATATCCAAAAGGTAGAAAGTGACTCTACATCTTCTTCTTCATCTTTTCCCACTTGGTGATTTTAGTCTTTCCTTGTCTCTCCCGTGAACGCCTCATTTGTTCCCACCAAGCAGATGCTCGACCCTTTAATTTGATGGCAACCCGTTTCACTTTAACGTTATCTGGAACCTTTTTATAATTGAATATGTGCTCCACCTCGTTCAACCAATCGATGAATCCTTCTGCATGTAGTGTACCAAAAAAATTCGGTTGCTCCATTCTGAAACCCAGATCACTACGACGGTCCTCACGGTCACATCGTTTTCTTAACTGCCTCCTATGGTGGTAAGGGTTTTCATAACTCGATTCAGAATCATAGGATTCTTTATCATGTTCAAGATGTGGGACTTCCTCCTCCAAAAATTGTCCACGGTGGCCTAGGTGTGGGACTTCCTCCTCTGAAACCTATCCACGACGCCCCAGATTTTGTGCTGCCAAGCGCTAGTTTAGCCCTGTAACCTGTCTCTGTAAATCTTCAATCATCACGTCCTGGATGCTACGATCACGGTGTGGGACTTCCTCAGCCGGAATCTGCCCTCTACAACCACGACCAGCAGCCATTAAAACTGATGGGTCTACTCCCAGAAAGATGCTTTGAGCTTTGATACCAACTGACGCCGGGCGGGATAGTGATTATCCTGCGTGCTGGTAAATAATTAAATTCACAAATAAAGGAACAAGAGATTCACTAGATAAACACAAAGAAATCTCTCTAATGTATATGATGTATTTATCAAAATTCAAGTTATCCAATTCAACCCACAAGCCCAGTTTATATAGATAGCAAACTTTATCCCCAAGTCACTCTAGAATATTCCTAGATATATGGAAATAAAATATTTCTTGGGATGTGAAAAAAATTCTAACAAACTTCCTAAATTTACAGAAAAAATAACAAACTAACAAATAATAAAAGTTACTTAATTAAATAATAAAAATAGAAAAGAAAACAATTTAAACTAGTAATCTGTCGAGCTTCGAAGTAGAGACACCCTTCTTTCTCCCGAAGTCGAAGGCGAAAGTGTTCCTGAAGCTAAATGAATTGATGCCAAACTCTTGACCGACCGAACGCTTGTCCCTAATCTGAAAAGGATTAATGCCAAAGGAGGCCTCGTCATTTCTGACGATCACCCCGTTCATGATACTCCAAGGCAATCATCATATTATTTTATAGCTCGATTTCTTTGGTCTCGGACCATCATGCATCAAGTTGCCTGTTAGGTTCGCCACAACGCCACAGAAAGTAGAAATAATGGTCAGATTCTTTGTGGTCCAGGTGGATTCGGTGTATAATGCAATCTTAGGAAGGCCGACCCTGGTAGCGTTGCAGACAGTTACCTATATGCCACACTTCAAGATCAAGTTTCCTACACCAAACGGAATTGGTACATTGATCTCATCGGGAGTTGGGGTAAGCAAACACAAGTAGAAAATGGCCATTGAGATAGAACCGTTTACCGAAGGTAATACGGAACCACTTGCCTTACTCGTCGAAGAAATAGAGGATGTAGAATTAATCTTGGGGAATAAAGAGAAGCTGGTAACGATTGGTTCAAGATTGACGGAACTGCTTCGGATGGGGCTGATTGATCTATTACGGGTATATGTTGACATTTTCGCCTGGGTACCCAGTGACATGTCAGGGGTAGACAAATTGGTCTCATTGCATAGGTTGCATATGGATCCCACAAGGAAACCGATCATACAAAAAAGAAGAAATTTTTCCCCAGAAAAATAGAGGATCATTGACGAAGAGATTGCAAAGCTTCTAGAGGCATATTTCATCTTCGAGATTGATTACCTAGAATGGCTAGCAAATGTAGTACCGGTATAGAAGCGTAATGGAAAATGGAGGTTATGTATCGATTACACTGATTTGAACAAGGCCTTTCGAAGGACTTCTATCCTTTACCGAATATTGACCAGTTGATCGATGTCACCTCAGGATATGGGATGTTGAGCTTCATGGATGCATTCTCGGGGTACCATCAGATCTCGATGAGGAAAGAGGACATCCTGAAGACCAGTTTCATTACTCATCGGACCATATATGCGTACAGAAAAATGACCTTCGGACTGCTCAATACCGGAGCGATTTATCAGCGAATGATAAACTATGTGTTCACATGATTGTTAAAAGCATATCAGTTCGAGACCATCTAGATGACCTGGAAAGCTACTTTCAGACAATCAGAGAACATAAGCTGCGACTAAACCCGACTAAATGCACTTTCAAATTGGGGTTAGGAAAGTTTCTGGGGTATCTGATAAGCAAGAGCGGCATCAAGGCAAATCTAGAGAAAATCCAGGCGATTTTAGACATGAAATCACCAAAGTCATATAAAGACGTGCAGAGGTTGACAGGTCGGATAGCTGCCCTTCGGAGATTCGTGTCAAGGTCAGCCAAAAGATGTTTACCATTTTTTGATACTCTGAAAGGGCCAAAAAATGAGAAACGTTTTCAGTGGACTTCGGAGTGTGAAGATGTGTTCCAAGGGATCAAACAGTATTTGTCTTCGGCCCCTTTGTTAATGAAGTTGATCCCTTCGGAACCCTTATATTTATATTTAGCTGTAAGCTCATTGGCGGTCGGGGCAGCGTTGGTATGGGACAAAGGGGGAAAGTCGTTCCCAGTTTATTATGTCAGCCACGTCCTTCGAGATGCAGAGACTAGATATTCGAACCTAGAAAAGTTTGCTTATGCTATAATCATTGCAAGCAGGAAGTTTAGGCACTATTTCCAAGGTCGCCTGATGGTAGTATATACTGATCAGCCATTAAAAAAAGTGTTGCACAGACCAGAAGTTTCGGGTCGGCTTGCTGCGTGGGCAATAGAATTGACCCAGTTCGTCTTAAAATACCACCCCCGAACGGCAATTAAGGGACAAGCTTTGGCAGACTTTGTTGTAGAATATTCTTTCTCAAATCGAATGTGGGTTCGGTTACAAAGACGCAACCAATACAAAATTCATGGACTCTCTATGTGGATGGGTCATCAACTTCGGATGTCAGCGGAGCGGGGGTCTGACAAGTCCCGAAGGGTTCAGGGTCCAACAAGTCATTCGATTTCAGTTCAAGGCCACAAATAATGAAGCAGAATACGAAGCTATTTTGGTTGGACTTCGGTTGGCCCGAAGCTTGGAGGTTCAAAGGTTAGTTATATATAGTGATTCTCAACTGGTTGTCAAGCAGATATTTGGAGAGTATGAGGCTCGGGGGGCAAGGATGACAAAATACTTAATCGAGGTAAAAGATAAACTCACTTACTTTAGTTCACACAGTTGCCAAGGAATAGATCGGTCAGATAACACAGTAACAGATGCTTTGGCCCGATTAGCAACAATTGAAGTGAGTTCCTTTACTAGCTCGGTATATTTAGAAGTTTTGGAAAAGCCTAGTGTTCAGAAAGTGGATGTTTTGACTTTGGATCGGTTGGATTACTGGCTCACACCGTATATCTCTTATTTGGCTGATGGGGTTCTGCCTCCGGATCACACTTATGCGAGGAAGATAAAACACAGGAGTTCAAACTTTATCCTTATCGATGGAGATTTGTACCGAAGAGCTTTCAGTTCTCTATTTCTAAAATGTTTGACACCTTCGGAAGCTGAATATACTCTTCGAGAAGTGCATGAAGGAATTTGTGGAGATCATATGGGGGCCAAGTCATTGACATACAAAATTCTGAGGCAGGGGTACTATTGGCCAACCATTTTCCAAGAAGCAAAGAATTTTGTCAAAAAATGTCCTAAGTGTCAACTAAATAGTTCTATCCCTCATCAGCCCCCCGAAGAATTGTATTCGATTTTATCCCCGATCCCATTTGCTATGTGGGGGATTGATATCTTGGGACCACTGCCGAAAGCCAATGAACAAGTCAGTTTTGTGATCGTGGTTATTAACCACATGACTAAGTGGGTAGAAGCTGTGAGACCCCAAATTTTATGAATAAAGATTTAAACTTCTCGAAATATTTTTTAATATTATGGTGTGGATTTAATATAATGTTATAGTTGTGGATGATATTTACAAATTTTGCAAAGTATGCAAGTTGTTATAAAATATTCGTTTAGTCGGGGAATATTCTTTTTGTCGGGAATATCCGTACGACGGCACAATCATTGGTGAACCCACAACGGAAGTATTGTCGTAGAAAGAAAACGACAGAATTACCTTTTAATAAAATAACGGCGGAAGTGTTACCGTTAAAACTGTTGAACTACCCGGTAGTAAAAGTACAGTAATACGCGTGGTTGCATAGTAGCACACGGTATTGATTATTGATGCTTACGTAAGAAGTTACTCAGTTATACTCAATTATTACTATAGTAATTGTTGCATCAAATCTCTCATATTATTGATTCAATTATTGTAACAGTATCATCTGCATAATATGTTATATTATTAAATCAATAATTGAGACGACACAGTTATTCATATTATTAAATTGCAATATTTACAATGTCTATAAGTTTTGTCAAGGAGAGGTTTGGTCACCTAATTGCGCGCCAATAG
Source organism: Panax notoginseng (assembly GCA_016801055.1). Taxonomy (NCBI): domain Eukaryota; kingdom Viridiplantae; phylum Streptophyta; class Magnoliopsida; order Apiales; family Araliaceae; genus Panax; species Panax notoginseng. The sequence goes on from CM029018.1 coordinate 184,118,495, forward strand.
GGAGAAATCCTTATTGGAAAGCCCTCTCTGTCCTGAGAACGACCTGGTTGTTAAATATTGTGAGTTATAATATTAATGATGAATAAGTTCGTGATGATTAAAGATGAATTTGATAGTTCCATTGTGTTGAAATTATTGGTGTTAGTGGAAATCGACATTTATTTCGATAATAATTGATGTCTGGAGGTTATATTGTTCAATCCGGTATTCGAAGCACTTTTTGTGTTGAGTTACTATTCACGAGTAACTGTTCATGAGTTACTATTCATGAGTTACTAATCACGAGTTACTATTCACCCAAAAGATATATTTCTTTTTGGTCCAAATCATTTTTGGGTATAATATTATTCTATGAGGAGATGTACTAATTTTCAGACCGTTGGTTGAAATTATAATAGTAAATCAATATAGATCGTTGATTTAAAGTTTAAATAGTAACTTGTCCCTTCAGTTTTCCAAGAGTTATTTGTCCCTTCAGTTTTCCAAGAGTTATTTGTCCCTTCAGTTTTTTAAGAGTTATTTTCCCCTTCAGTGTTTCAAGAGTTAATTGCCCCTTCGCAAATAGTAGTTGGCTCTTCAATATTACCAAGAGTCATTTTGACCATTCGTTAAGACCAAGAGCCACTTTCAGTTCTTCTATAAATAGAAGCTCATTCCTTCATTATTTCTTACGAATTCACTGAAACTCTAGAGAGAGAAACTATAGAGAGAAAGAAGAAAAGTATTCTGCTACTTCACTTTTCCAATATCTAATTTCTTCTAAGGTAAGGGGTATTATTTTTTTCGTATTCATGAAGAGAACTTCTGTTATTCCATTCTTATTATTCTGTTGGAATAACCTGTATACGTGGACTACCGTATACATGGTGAAATTCTTTTGTTATTCCATTCCTTATTATTATGTTGGAATAACCTGTTTATGTGAAGTACCGCATACATGGTGAAATTCTTCTATTATTTCGTTCTTTATTATTCTGTCGAAATATCCTGCCTATGCGTTTACGCCGGACCTGGTTCTATTATTTATTATTCTGTCGGAATATCCTGTCTGTGCGTTTATGCCGGACCTAGTTCCATTATTTATTATTATGTCGGAATATCCTGTCTGTGCGTTACGCATGACCTGGTTCCATTATTTATTATTCTGTTGGGAATAACCCGTCTGTGCAGTTTATCGTACGCATGGTGAATCCTTCTATTATTCCATTCTTTATTATTCTATTGGAATAACATGTCTATGTGGATTACCACATGCATGGTGAATGAACCTTTGTATTCATTCCTTATTAAATTGTGAAAATGATCTGTATACATGGATTACCGCATGGCGGGCGAAAATCTATTTACAGTGTCATACATTCTATTATACTCAATTGGTTAAAGTTTTGGCTTCTATATTCCTTGAAATTAGGGGAATATCCTGGATATTTGTGCTTCATCCAGTATCTTTTCGTGGAAATATTCTTCTGAGCATTCTTGAATTTTTCTCTACAAAACAGTATCATGTTGACAATTTGGACATTATTGAGTTCAAGATAAATTAACTTATAAATCTTTAAAAATTATTCTTAAACTTGTTTTATTGAATTATTATGTCATTGTCATGATGAGTTATGTTGGTAATTATGTGAAAACATGGAAGTTTCTTAGAAATCACAAAGGGTTGAAAATCAGATTTTGGTAAAAATGGAGTATGAAATTCAATTGACCATATCTCCTATTATATTTCGATTTTTTGAGTGTGCTCAAGTTCTAGAGTTAGATCTATGAGTTTTCTAACTTATTCAAGTGGAATCACTGGAAAAGGTGTTGTAGATTTTCGTTTGGACTGATTTTAGCAAAGGAGTCAAAAATTATAAATTACCAAAAAGGCTACTACCCAGAAGTTTAAAAGGGCATTTTCGGCCACTTAGCTTGTGAAATAAATTCCGGCCTTCTGGGACATGAAAATATATGGTATAAAGTACCTCCTGTACAAAAATGAGCTCATTCCGACTTAAATTGAGCAAGTTATGACTATTTCAATATTTAGGTTTTTCTGACGAAAAATGCTATAGCCGGAGTTCTATAACTCCGATGACCATGAAATTTAAACTGGAAGATCACATTAACATGTGAAAGATCCTGCCAAGATTTGGGAATTTCTGGAGTTAAACTTGAGGTAGCTAATTTCTTAAGGAATTAATTAGAAATTGATTTTTGAAAAATACTTAAGGGAGTTGAAAAATTATAAAAAAAATACTTGTTGTGTATGAAATATATGTATATATGTTTGGGCAAAGGATAGAAAAATAACAAGTTGATTTGGTAATTTTTCACGAAAATGGTTTAGTTACGAACCTATGAGTTAAATATGTTATGTGAAGTAACAAAATTGGAAAATAGGATTTTATGGCTTGGATATCCTATATAGGGTATATGCAGATTTTTGATAAGGGATTTGATCATTGGTGATGAAATCTTAGGAGTATGGCATTTTGAAATGATTAAATACATTATTTGTTAAAGTATAAACAATTGGAATAAATTGTTTATAAGTTTAAGAAGTGATTAAAATATTGTTATAATATTAATAATATTAGATTATGAGTTTATTAAGTGATTGATAATATTTGGATAAATTTAAAGTCTTTAATATTTATCCTTATTTTTGTTTGATTAATGCTTATATCATTGTCATCATTCTCATGTTTATATTGTCATGAAAGTCATCTTTGGCTTACGTGCATAGATGGACTTAGTATGATTATGACCAGGGATTATTCGGTATAATCATGACCGTAATATGACGAATGATGTGGTGAAAGTCCTCAGTGGCCTGTAGTGCATTGATGGACAGTTTTTGGTATGATTATGACCAGGGATTATTCGGTATAGTCATGACCATTGATGATTTAATGAATATCCTTGGCCCGTAGTGCAGGGATGATTCGATGATGTGGTTTATGTATTAAGCTAAGTCTCAGCGATAAAAGTGATCAAAACCCTTTTTAAATCATAAAAGATAGTAGATTTTATTCTCTACTTGACTCTTTTAATGGATTGCTTGTTCCGCTGCAGTTAAACTGGATGTCTATTGTATTTTATCAGTTTAACATTGTTGAAGACTATTGATAATTTATTCTGCATTATCTTAGTCATAATATTTCTTACTGGGCTAGTTGAGCTCACCCTTTCTTTCAATGTTCTCTTCAAGAAATGAGAATATAGCTGGGACGAGTCGGGGAAAAGGGTGATGGTCCAGATGATAGCATTAGTAGTCCTCACTATTCTGTTAAATATTGTGACAATAAATGTAATGAAGACTCCTTTGAGTGTGGATATTGTCTAGATGACAATATTCCTATTAAAACTCCCAGTTTATGTATTGTCATATATTACATGACGGTTGTATAATTAAGTTTGTATTTATATTCTGTACCATGTATTTGGCGACCCAAGATGGGTGATGTATACTTATTTTGGGGGCTTCACAGTTGGTATCAAAGCTTAGGGATATGATCCCTGGCTGAGATGTGAGACAAAAACTAGGAGGGGAGAGACGGGGAATTCCTTCGCTATTATGACCTACCTAAGTTTATTTGGTATTTAATTGGTCGGTCAGAGTATAGGGATAATATGTGATATGTTGATTAACCCTTGTTTTGTGGCAGTATTTGCAAATGACATCCGAAAATGTTGAGATAAGCAATGAAGCAAATGAGACCGTTGAGACACCTTTAATCACTAATCAGGTTAATGTGATGTCATACAAAGAAAAAATTAGAGATATCTACGTGGTGCGTAAAGAACTAATAGTTGCCCCCGAGCTAGTTGTAGAGGTAGCAGCTGAGAGTGAGGAAGAAGAGGAAGAAGAGGAACTTGAGGAGAATTTATTAGAAGAATTTTATGATCAAAATTTAGAATTACAAAATCGTATTCATGAGTTAGAAGAGCAGGTTGAAGAACGACAGGCAGTCGTGGAGCAAAGAGATGCAACAATTCCAAATTGTGTTACCCGATGTGCGATGCTTGAACAGAAGCACTCTTTGGCAGAGTATAAGATATTAAAGCTGGAATCTGAGAATGCTATGATCAAAGTTCTGATGAAAGCTGAAACAACTGAACGAAGGAGAATAGATGATGCGTGGGTAAAAGCCGCACGACGCGTTGATATTGTCGAAAAAGATGTCCGATCCAATAAAGTCAAAATAGATGAAATGGATTTTTCTTTTTGGACAACAATTGGGAGAATCCAACATCGAATTCGGAATTACCCTGTGCAGAGCGGTCAATCCCAATTCGATATGGATCGGGGGTTAATGATTCGAATCATGGATCAAGAATGTGACGAAGCAATTAAGGGTGGAATGTACTCTATAGCAAAGTCAAATCCAGTAGTTTAAGTGAGAGCGTTTGTCGAGAAACCCGAACGAAGTTATTACGGGTAAGTTAATTATAAACTTTTGCGAAGTCTATGCCTTATTAGATACCGGTTCAACCCATTATTTTATCTCTCTTGTTTGCGTTCAATGTTTAAATTTGACTCCGGAGAAATTAGACTTTAATTTATCTGTTGAAACTTCGTTGGGAGAAACCTTCATTACATCCATTGTTTATAAGTCTTGTTTAATTCAAATCGACACTTTCACGTTACATGTCAATCTTATCTCTTTGAAAATACTTGCCTTTGATGTGATTTTAGAAATCGATTGGTTAACAACTCATCATGCTTTTTGTAAGGTGGTTAACTTTCATATTCCTAACCAACCTGTTATGCGAATTCAAGCAACCAACCACTAAAGTCAATCATTGTCATATCAAGCCATAAGTAAAGAGCCCTGAACCTTTATCTGGTGACTTCCTCGTGTGGAATGCACCGAAGCTAAACTTTCTGTAGGCGACGTCATGAATGACGATGGCAAGTTGATAGGTATCAATGTGACGTACTATCCAAGTCTTGGGATGAGGGTCACAATTTTGAATGATATTTCTATCGTTAATAAATTTCCTAACGTATTTTCAAAGAACTTCCTGGCCTACCCCCAAAGCGTGAAAATGAATTTTGTATTGACCCCAGTACAAAAACCCATTTCGTATAACTTACAAATGATGAAGATTGAGTTAAAGACTCTAGGGACCCAGTGGTGATATTAAATATACGAGTAGAATTGACTCTAATCGATAAAGTTAAAGACCGCTCAAGCTACACACCCGGAGCTGATGAATGTGAAGAAAAGGGTTCAAGAGGGCATTATTCTAGAAGCAAGAATCGACGAAGAGAGGAAATCTCAACCCTCGATTTAATTGGCCCATTTAAAATCCTCGATCGAGTAGGAACTATGGCTTATAGACTCGTTTTACCGCCAAGTATGTCGCATTTTTATAACGCTTTTCACGTATTGATGTTACGTAAATATGTGGATGACCCGAACCACATTATTAAATTAGAACTAGATGAGATAGCAAAAGATTTAACGTATGAGGAGATACGTGTTAAAATCTTGAATAAGAAGGATCGTATTCAACACTCAAAGGTTATACCTCAATAATTAGAATCTGAAATGAAGTCAAGGTATCCTCATCTCTTCGGCATACCAAGTACGTACGTAAATTTCGAGGGCAAAATTTCATAAGGAGGGGAGATTGTGAGACCCCAAATTTTATGAATAAAGATTTGAACTTCTCGAAATATTTTTTAATATTATGGTGTGGATTTGATATAATGTTATAGTTGTAGGTGATATTTACAAATTTTGCAAAGTATGAAAGTTGTTATAAAATATTCGTTTGGTCGGGGAATATTCTTTTTGTCGGGAATATCCGTACAACGGCACAATCATTGGTGAACCCACAACGGAAGTATTGTCGTAGTAAGAAAACAACAAAATTATCTTTTTATAAAATAACGGCGGAAGTGTTACCGTTAAGACTGTTGAACTATCCGATAGTAAAAGTACAATAATACGCGTGGTTGCATAGTAGCACACGGTATTGATTATTGATGCTTACATAAGAAGTTACTTAGTTATACTCAATTATTGCTATAGTAATTACTGCATCAAATCTCTCATATTATTGATTCGATTATTGTCACAGTATCATCTACATAATATGTTTTATTATTAAATCAATAATTGAGACGACAAAGTTATTCATATTATTAAATTACAATATTTACAATGTCTAAAAGTTTTGTCAAGGAGAGGTTTGGTCACCTAATTGCGCGCCAATAGGGAGAAATTCTTATTGGAAAGCCCCCTCTTTCCTGGGAACGACCTGGTTGTTAAATATTGTGAGTTATAATATTAATAATGAATAAGTTCGTGTTGATTAAAGATGAATTTGATAGTTTCATTGTGTTGAAATTATTGGTGTTAGTGGAAATCGACATTTATTTCGATAGTAATTGATGTCTGGAGGTTATATTGTTCAATCTGGTATTCGGAGCACTTTTTGTGTTGAGTTACTATTCACGAGTTACTGTTCATGAGTTACTATTCACGGGGTACTATTTACCCAAAAGATATATTTCTTTTCGGTCTAAATTATTTTTGGGTACAATATTGTTCTATGAGGAGATGTACTAATTTTCAGACTGTTGGTTGAAATTATAATAGTAAATCAATATGGATCATTGATTAAAAGTTTAAATAGTAACTTGTCTCTTCAGTTTTTCAAGAGTTATTTGTCCCTTCAGTTTTTCAAGAGTTAATTGTCCCTTCAGTTTTTCAAGAGTTATTTGCCCCTTCGGTGTTTCAAGAGTTAATTGCCCCTTCGTAAATAGTAGTTGTCTCTTCAATATTACTAAGAGTCATTTTGACCCTTCGTTAAGACCAAGAGCCACTTTCAGTTCTTCTATAAATAGAAGCTCATTCCTTCATTATTTCTTACGAATTCACTGAAACTTTAGAGAGAGAAACTATAGAGAGAAAGAAGAAAAGTATTCTGCTACTTCACTTTTCCAATATCCAGTTTCTTCTAAGGTAAGGGGTATTATTTCTTTCGTATTCATGAAGAGAACTTCTGTTATTCCATTCTTATTATTCTGTTAGAATAACCTGTATACGTGGACTACCGTATACATGGTGAAATTCTTCTATTATTCCATTCCTTATTATTATGTTAGAATAACCTGTTTATGCGAAGTACCGCATTCATGGTAAAATTCTTCTATTATTTTGTTCTTTATTATCCTGTCTGTGCGTTTACGCCGGACCTGGTTCTATTATTTATTATTCTGTCGGAATATCATGTCTATGCGTTTACGCTGGACCTGGTTTCATTATTTATTATTCTGTCAGAATATCCTGTCTGTGCGTTACGCATGACCTGGTTCCATTATTTATTTTTCTGTTGGGAATAACCTGTCTGTGCAGTCTATCGCACGCATGGTGAATCCTTCTGTTATTCCATTCTTTATTATTCTATTGGAATAACCTGTCTATGTGGATTACCACATGCATGGTGAATGATCCTTTGTATTCAATCCTTATTAAATTGTGGAAATGATCTGTATACGTGGATTACCGCATGGCGGGTGAAAATCTATTTGCAGTGTCATACATTCTATTATACTCAGTTGGTTAAAGTTTTGACTTCTATATTCCTTGAAATTAGTGGAATATCCTGGATATTTGCGCTTCATCCAGTATCTTTTCGTAAAAATATTCTTCTGAGCATTCTTGAATTTTTCTCCACAATGCAGTATCATGTTGACAATTTGGACATTATTGAGTTTAGGATAAATTAACTTACAAATCTTTAAAACTTATTCTTGAACTTGTTTTATTGAATTATTATGTCATTGTCATGATGAGTTATGTTGGTTATTATGTGAAAACATGGAAGTTTCTTAGAAATCACAAAGGGTTGAAAATCAGATTTTGGTAAAAATGGAGTATGAAATTCAATTGACCATATCTCCTATTATATTTCGAATTTTTGAGTGTGGTCAAGTTCTAGAGTTAGATCTATGAGTTTTCTAACTTATCCAAGTGGAATCACTGGAAAAGGTGTTGTAGATTTTCGCGTGGACTGATTTTAGCAAAGGAGTCAAAAACTACAAATTGCCAAAAAGGCTACTGCCCAGAAGTTTAAAAGGGCATTTTCGGCAACTTAGCTTGTGAAATAAATTCCGGCCTTTTGGGACATGAAAATATATGGTATCAAGTACCTCCTGTCCAAAAATGAGCTCATTCCGACTTAAAATGAGCAAGTGATGACTATTTCAATATTTAGGATTTTTCGACGAAAAATGCTATAACTGGAGTTCTATAACTCCGATGACCATGAAATTTAAACTGGAAGCTCACATTAATATGTGTAAGATCCTGCCAAGATTTGGGAATTTCTGGAGTTAAACTTGAGGTAGCTAATTTCTTAAAGAATTAATTAGAAATTAATTTTTGAAAAATACTTAAGGGAGTTGAAAAATTATAAAAAAATACTTGTTGTGTATGAAATATATGTATATATGTTTGGACAAATGATTGAAAAATAACAAGTTGATTTGGTAATTTTTCATGAAAATAATTTAGTTACGAACCTATGAGTTAAATATGTTATGTGAAGTAACAAAATTGGAAAATAGGATTTTATGGCTTGGGAATCCTATATAGGGTATATGTAGATTTTTGATAAGGGATTTGATCATTGGTGATGAAATCTTAGGAGTATGGCATTTTTGAATGATTAAATGCATTATTTGTTAAAGTATAAACAATTGGAATAAATTGTATATAAGTTTAAGAAGTGATTAAAATATTGTTATAATATTAATAATATTAGGTTATGAGTTTATTAAGTGATTGATAATATTTGGATAAATTTAAAGTATTTAATATCTATCTTTGCTTTCGTTTGATTAATGCTTATATCATTGTCATCATTCTCATGCTTATATTGTGATGAAAGTCATCTTTGGCTTACGTGCATAGATGAACTTGGTATGATTATGACCAGGGATTATTCGGTATAATCATGTCCGTAATGTGACGAATGATGTGGTGAAAGTCCTCAGTGGCCTGTAGTGCATTGATGGACAGTTTTTGGTATGATTATGACCAGGGATTATTCGGTATAGTCATGACCATTGATGATTTAATGAATATCCTTGGCCCGTAGTGCAGGGATGATTCGATGGTGTGGTTTATGTATTAAGCTGAGTCTCAGTGATAAAAGTGATGAAAACCCTTTTTAAATCATAAAAGATAGTAGATTTTATTCTCTACTTGACTCTTTTAATGGATTGCTTGTTCCGCTGCAGTTAAACTGGATGTCTATTGTATTTTATCAGTTTAACATTGTTGAAGACTATTGATAATTTATTCTGCATTATCTTAGTCATAATATTTCTTACTAGGCTAGTTGAGCTCACCCTTTCTTTCACTGTTCTCTTCAGAAAATGAGAATATAGCTGGGATGAGTCGGGGAAAAGGGTGATGGTCCAGATGATAGCATTAGTAGTCCTCACTATTCTGTTAAATAGTGTGACAATAAATGTAATGAAGACTCCTTTGAGTGTGGATATTGTCTAGATGACAATATTCCTATTAAAACTCCCAGTTTATGTATTGTCATATATTACACGACGGTTGTATAATTAAGTTTGTATTTATATTTTGTACTATGTATTTGGCGACTCAAGATGGGTGATGTATACCTATTTTGGGGGCGTCACAGAAGCCAAACCATTAAAGAAGTTCACCGAATATGAATGTCTAAAGTTTTTTAAAGAAAGTTTTGTTTATCGGTTCGGCATCCCGAGGGTCCTGGTTTTGGATAATGGCAGACAGTTTGTGGGGTCAAAATTTGAGGCTTTTCTAAAGGAGTTGGACATTCAACATATAAAGGCTTCGGTGGCCCATCCTCAGTCGAATGGACAAGTAGAAGTCACCAACCAGACTCTACTTAATGGGATAAAAAGAAGGTTAGATGAATTAAAAGAACGTTGGCCCAAAGAATTGATCAGTGTCTTATGGGCATATCGGATTACCCCGAGGACAACGACTGGGGATTCACCGTTCAGATTGGCTTATGGGACCAAGGCACTTATACCTGTTGAGATTGGGTCTCCTACACTTAGGGTCAGTCAGTATAAAGAGTTATACAATGATGACGGCCTACGGCTGAACTTAGACCTTTTAGAGGAAGTTCGGGATTCAGTTCTAGTAAGGTTGGCTATCTATCATAAACGAACCGCCCAACACTATAACCAGAAAGTGAAACAAAGAAGGTTCGAGATTGGAGACTTGGTTCTTCGAGAATCAGAGGCATCTACCCCCTAAAACACGGGCAAGTTAATGCCGAATTGGGAGAGGCCATATGAGGTGATAGAGGTGCCAAAGCCAGGTACTTACCTACTTCGAGCAATGGATGGTTTGGAGGTAAAGAATACATGACATGCTGGAAGACTTAGGAGATATTATCAATAAAAGCTATATTGTTCTTTCTTTTATCTTTGTAAATTCTTTTATTCATCAATAAAATAAATAAGTATTTCTCTTCGAAAAATTTGTACTTCATTTATATTCATATATTTTTACAAAACTGATCAGATAAGTTATGAGCAAAATTGATCAGAGAAGTTACAAACAACATAGCTGATCGGGAAAGATTCAAACATAACTGATCAGAAAAGTTACAAACAAAATGATTACAAAAAATTACAAGTGCAAACATTAAAAAGACTATTCGTTCGAGGCCTCATCTTCAGCTTCGAACTCTTCATCGGAGGAATCAAGGACAGAAGTGTCCAGCCCAACAGCTGTCATCTTCACCCGAACCGTTTCCCTATAACCCTGATAGCCTTCAGCAAATTGGGTCCTGATTTTATCTCTGAGTTTGGGTGATTCTTCATAATCTTTGATATCTTGCTGCTTGGCTTCGGCACATTCCTTCCCCAAAGCAGTATTTTCCCTCATCAGCGCCGTATTTTGGGCGTGCATATCGGATACTTTACTCTCGAGGATCAGAATGACATTCTGTTGATCCTTGTCTTTCTCCTTCAGAAGCGTCCTCTCCTCGAGGAGCTGTTTCCTATAGTTATCGAGACTGACGTACTCTTTTTGAAGTATGTAATGTTGTTTTTTGAGTTCGCTGGCCTGACGTTCGGCTTGCGTTACCTTATTTCGGGTATCAGCATGAAGGTCTTTCTCCTTATTCAGATTCGATGTCAAGTCTCGGACCTCAGCCTCAAGCGACTCCACCTCAAACTTTAGTTACGTTTCTTTTTTCGTAAATCTTGCCAGAGGTGGAATGGCTCGGGCGAGGACAACATTGGCCTGCAATAAAGAGGAGGTATGTGTCAGACATGATGAAAACTGGGTAATCAAAAGGACATTTTAGTCTATCGGGTTTACCTGACACTGGAGCTTGACGTATTCAGCTAGATACTCCTCGAAAGTATATCCTTTGAACCACTCTTCATCTCCAGGCAATCTGAAGTGTTCCAGCTGGTCGAAGGGGAATGCTTTCGAGGAGCTCTTCGACTAGAAAGTAGTAGGGGTCCCTTGGGAGGGACCGGCGTCAGCAGTTTATTGGGATGAGGGGGTCGATTATGGTAGGGGTCAGCCTCTATAATCTACAGATCAGGTTCTTCAGTTTGGCGTGGCTTCTTGGAGCGAGGTTCGAGAGTTTCCCCTTTAGTTTCCTCAGGATCCTCGAGGTCAGCGACTGGTGGAGGTGGCAAAGGGGAAGGTTTTGGAACGATCGGCGAAGCTAGCTTGGAGGGTCCCTTGATGGGAAGCTTCTTCTTGCTCTTCTTCAGCAAAACCATCTTCTCCGACCTATCCATCTTCATTATGTTCTTGGAAGGTTCGGCTTTTGTTGAAGTCGGGGGAGCTGCAGCCAAAGTGGAGCTGGTTGAAAGCTCAAAAATTGGAATCATCTCCTCTTCGGGGGACTCATCAATGATATGATGGCAGATCGGTTGGAGCTCGATGGGTAGAGGGACGAAGGTTTCTTCTACTCCTTCGGGCTTGAAAATTGTTACTGCAGAAAAGTAAACAGTTAGTAAGGAAGTTCGGAAGGTAAATCAAGTAATGAATGGGTTCGGGATTTATAACTTACATCCGTGTTTGTATAGCCAAGTCTCGTTTGACAAGACTTCCAGACCCCATTCGGTCTTCTTCAGCTTCTGGTAGAAGTCCTTGAAGACATCCTGACTGTCCTTTGGGAATTTGGACACCTTTATAATTGGATCTTCAGGGGTGGCCCAGTTCGGGAGGAGTTTGAGATCAGTCCCCTTGACGAAGATCCATTGTGGATGCCAACCTTTGTTGCTTGAGGGGGGTTTGATGAAGGTGACTGGGTTGTCAGTTTAGCTATCGAAGCCCCGATTCCTTGGATCTACAAACACTGAACAGAACAAAGAAGAAGTCGAGCCCGGTGAGAAATTCCTAGCTGTTAGCATAAGGTAATGAAGCTTATGAGGTTGATATAAGAATTTGACACAAGTTGTTCGAACCCGATCCCCACGAAGCAGAGGAAGGAAGAGATGAATTCATGAAGGGGGAATCGGACCCCATATTTTAGGGCCCAAAGAGGAACAGTGACCCATTCACCTTCGAGGCGCCAGTACATTCTTTCATTAGCCTCTGGATGTTGAACAAGGTTCGGATGTCAGAGATTTGGGAGGGGAGAATGGAAGATTTAGTGTTTATGTGGGAGGAGTCACCCTCGAAGGCATAAACGGTTTGTATTCTTATCTCTGTGTCGTTGGTGGTTGTAAAAGATGAAGGGGTGGCTGTGTCAGACGGTGGAGCCGGAAAATCGGATGGCACCAAATCAGTGGCGATGATGGTGTTAGGTTTGGGATTATTGTCAATAACTAGAGTTTGCTCAGTATTGGAGGAGGATAGGAGACTAGAATTTGCCATTGAAGCTTTAATGGCAGAAATGTGATGATTGGTGGCTGGAAGTTCTAACTCGGAGGAAGTTGGTGAGGATGGTTTCTTGCCAAAAACTTGTATTTCCAAAGAGCTCTGAGAGAGGAAGTTGGGAATTTCTGGAAAAGTGACAATCGTATGTGGGGTGGGGGTTTTATATATATTGATGTGGCACGAATCCCTAAGGCAGCTAATGATTACGTGTGGGGCCCATTTCTTGGGTAACGTGTGTTGTTTAAAAGGACCGTCTAGATTCCCCATGCTTCACTTTAAGTCTCTAATTATAAACCTTTTATATCAAGAGACTGGGGGGCAATGTTCGGGCATAATCTGTCGACCCCTATGTGGGCTGAAAGCTTGGATTGAGAAGGGTTTGTTGAGCCCAATGGGGCGAAGCCAGTAAGGGGATTGGTGGTGTTCGGGGTCGGGCAACCGAGTCATTTGGGCCGGAGTCCTGATCTGATTGATGGTGTTCGGGGTCGGGCGACCGAGTCCTTTGGGCTGGAGTCCAGATCAGATTTATAGGGGTTCGGATGACTTGGGCCCATACAGATGGTTATTCCTCGTATGGAGTCTGATGTGATAAGGAGTTTGAATGATTAAGGATTCAAATCCTAACCATATTTAAATACCAACTCCAAAGATAGGTTTTAGGATTATATCCAACTTCCACCTTTTAATGAGATTGAGTTTGACTCAAACATAGGTAACTACCATGTTTAGAAGTCCTAATCCGATTCAAAAATTGGCTTTAGGGTGATGAGATCAACTATAAATACGAGGCTTGACTTCAATTAACGGGTAATACACTTTTGAGCACTAAACATTAAAGTCTCCATTGTTAAACCTTGTTCTAGTACTCTGTACTTATTCTCACATCGGAGCTATCACCCGGCGGTATAAGCCGTCAAGCTTCTCGTGTGATCTTGTAACTGTTCAGGTTTAAGCGCGGTAATTTGGTGATTGGACGCGCCGACGAAACTTGGCGTTAACAGTACGGATTCACAAACCATACTACGTATTGTATGAATAGATCAAATCCATAACAAAGATGGATAATGTAAAAATTACCAATTGTAATATATATATACGAGATCGTTTCTCTCCTTAATTTCTTCATATCTAGTCTGTGTAGTCAACAACCTTATCACGCCCAAGCACTACACAAACTTCAACATTATAGTAATTGTTGTAGCAAGAACCTCAAAAGTTGTAGACTCATACTTGACACTTTGCATAGTACAAAGAGATATCACTAAACTATCAATTTAATCTAGTTGAATTTCTGCTTTACGATAAGCTTTCTTAACACTTTCAACCAAGGAAGAAAAACAACTCAACAACCCTTTCAACCTCTCCCTTATCAAATTCCATGACAACCCTCTTTACTCTCTGGTGAACAACGTGCTCTCATATTCGTAATTCACTCACATGTTCCGTTTGATGCCTACACCATATATATGAGAGTTTAGTAAGTTTTGAATGACATTTTCTGTTACATTTTAGATTAACGAGTACTAAAAAAGTTCTATTATTTTCTTATTATGGTCTTCAATTTCTTTCTCTAGTACTTTAATATACATTTTTATTGCTTTAAAATTAAAAACTTAAAATGTAGATTCAAATTATGTCTTGTACAAAACTATATATATTTTTTCCTATCAGAATCCCCTTACTTAAAACATGCATGTGTCATAGTTTCCAAATTAGTACATACTATAATTGTTTATATTAGCTATGTATATTTCTTGAAATTTTCAAAATGATAATCTTGTCAAGTTGATTAATTTTCAAATTCCACCGTATGCATTTATGAAAAAATTGAAGAATTTAGTGCTTAAATTTCAGAAAGTACAAATGGATTTTTGTAGACTTCAAGTTCAGTCTCTTAAAGTTTTCAATAGTCACACATGATAACCAGCTTAACAGCATTCAAAACTAACGACACCGCATAACTAAAAAAATTAATTAAAAAACTTGTTCCAAAGTTGGACATATTTGAATCATTATTAGGCATCAATTTTTTCATAACAGCTACAGTTGGTAAACTCATAAGGAAAAGAACACAAGCAATAACCTCAAAATATACTCACCAAATGGCCCATTATAGAACTTCATGCTCTTGTATTTGGAAACAAATTGATATGCCATCAACAACCACCTGCAATTTTAAATAAAAGGATTAAAGAAGCATATCTACTTCTAATCCAACCATTAAAGCTACTGCAAGTTTGCTCACCTTTATGAACAAAAGAATCTGAGGCCTAATAATATATCAGGTCTAGAATTGGTAGATGATATCATATTTGAAATTTATAGATCTATATTTTATCGAACAAGCTTCAGTTTAATTACAATCAGAAAATGATTATTAATTAATACGGACTTAAATACTAAAAGAAAAAACAGAAAAACAAAGCACTTTTTTCATGAAAATCCAGAATTCCAAACATTCAAAGAAATGAAGAACTCATAAAAATCTCTTTGTTTTTTATAAAAAAAAATAGAAAGAACTAAAACAACTCTGAAACTATGTAAATTGAACATTATAGGTAGATACAGGATTAATGGATACAAACATGAAGCACAGATAAGAAAATCCAATTAAAGAAAAAACCAAAAGAATCATAGCTTATAAAGGAGTTTTGGTGTTGTGACCATCACCTTCAAAGAATAGGTCACATCACTAAAACTTCTTCCATAGAAGTTCTTGAAAGAGACATTCAGATGGATAAACTTATCCCAATTTAAGATATCTTTCATAGAAGATCATCTACAGCTTGATTTCAGTGATTGTGGATTAGAGAAAGGGGGGCGGGGAGCAATTCATCTGTGGCGGAAATTTCTGAGCAGAATAGTAGCATATTTATAGTAGTTATTAAGGGTTTAGGGATACCAAAAACTAAATTACCAAAAAACACAGTTTTTTTCTTTTAATTTCCAATACTAGATTTTTCTATTTTATTTGTTTGACAAAAGCCTCAAAATTTATTGATTTTAATTAATGCAATATTTAATATTATAAACAAAGTGCTACTATGTATAAAATTCTTATTTTAAAAACTATGAATAAATTTATATTACAATTTAAATTTAAAATTTTTCTAAATGAGTTTAATCAAAGTTCAAAGTAATTCTTTTTTAAGACAAAAGATGTAACGCCCCAAAATAGGTCTAATCCACCCAACCCATTCTGAGTCGCCAAATACATGGTACAGAAAATAACTACAAACTTCATTATTATAATTGTCGTACAAAATACGACAACACATATGCAGTGAGTTTTAATACAAATAGATACCAACTGTGATTCTCATCCCTTTACCTGGATAGCATATCACATTGATACCTTACATAAAGGTACAGTCAATAACTGTTTTAGAAATTAAAATCTTTGAAAAATGTTCAAGGAAACCTTCGTACATGAGAGGCCATACATTTAAGTTATAATAGATATCATATGACTCGAGAATTATCCTTGGTTGTTGGCCCAATAGACCCCAAAGAAAAACGAGAAGATTAGTATCATGTTCTTTCCAATTGTGAGTCTTCTCTTGACATATAATTATCTCCATTGTCTCCAATTGAGAATTATATTTCAACCAAACTCCAAGATTACATAGGTAGTGCTCGTAGATATACTCAACAAGTGGATGTGCACAACCCTGTCTTATGATAACACGAAGTCGTATGTCATTAAACATCTTGTATGATAGTGGCAAAACACCATTCCAAAATTGAGTTCACCTCACCCTATTCGATTCACCAAAATCAACGGTTAAATGATGTATAAAATACGACACAATTATCTAAAATTTTCAATAAAATTAGTTCCATACTATTTTAGGGGAAACCTCAACAGCTATAGACCACCGTTCTATTCCCCTATTACCCCCGCTAGACCCAACTACACTCTTATTACTTGAAAGGAATTGTGAAACAAAAGGGTGAGCACAAATAGGCCAATAAAGAATATCATGACTAAAGATAATTAAATTATCAATAGCCTTCGTCAGTAATAAAACAGAGATTTAGAACAAATGGTGGATGATAAAACTTTTCAACCATAGTTGCAGCGGAACGAGCAATCCATTAGAAGAGTCAAATGGACCATAAAGTCTATTATCTTCTCCATGTTAAAAGTTCATCAATAATGTTTTATCCCTGTAACATCAATCAACAGTTCCTATCCACAATCATGTGAATAACTCATAATCATAATTGAGGTTCTAAATTCCTCTTCACATCCAGGACGAAGATAATTTTTATCACCTGTCTTTACCTGAAACATCAAAGATCATGGTTATACCAAATCACAGTTCATGTTCATAATCATACTAATAAATTCATCTTTGTACTACGGGCCAAATATATTCATCAACAGTTCATCTTTGCACTACAGGCCAAAGATATTCAACAACAGGTCATCTTTGCACTACATGCCAAAGATATTAATATCCCAAAGAACTATATAATCATTTCAAAATTTATATAAACAATAATTATAACCATGTTGATCAATTCACCTTTGCACTTAAGCTAAAGATATTTAATTATAAATTCAATGGTCATGATCATACCAGTTAGCAATTCAACTTGCACTACTGGCCAAAGAGAACCCATAGTCACGATCATACCAATAATCTACCCACCTTTACACTCAAGTGAAAGAGAAATTTTATCACCAGGATTATAAAAATGTTATATATGATAATAAAAATAATATGATCAAAACATAGATTTATCTCTATGACATCAATCAATATACATCTTGAATCAAATATTCATCTTTGCATTACGGGCCAAAGATATTCATTCATATCACCAGTTGGTCATGTTCATCTCAACACATGTTCATCCTTTGCACTACGGACTAAAGATATTCATCAGGTACTCATTCATCTTTGCACTACATGCCAAAGATATTCATTTATATCATCATTTAGGACTCATCAGGATGATGAAAAATATCTTAAAGAAAACGAATCCAGTGAGATAAAAGATCAAAGATTAGGAATTTGTACTTTAGTTTATCCAAGTTCAAAATTACTCCATAATAATCAATTGTGGAGTAAAAATTTCATAATAAAATTCATACCAATATTTATGTATAATGATATTGAAAAAATAACATCATTTACGAAGAAAATAACATCTCTGACCTCAAAAGAACAGTATTTCTGACTGAAATATCGGATATAGTGCTGAAGGAAACTTGCACTGAATAACAACTTTCAAAGTATTTAAATACTCACAAAATACGCTCATTATTATAGAGAGAGAAAACTTCTGATTCTGATGTGATTTTTAATTCTAACTAAGCACCATATTTTTAGAAAAATGCTAGAACGTCAATGCAGACTAACATGCTACCTGATGGCTTTACCTGCTACTATTCATGCACACCACTTTTGAAATAAAATTTTAGCACATTTCTCACCAACAAAAAGTGGGGCCCACCCATTCTAGAAAATTTTCAAAATATTTTAAATTTAAACAATAATCAGCAACTTCAATAATTCATAATAAATTGTCCTTTTATCAAAAAAATATAAATTTTATGTCCATTCCATAAGAAATTTAATTCTCTACAACTTTGTAGAAGAAAATTTTTTCAAATTCCAAACAGAAAATGCCCGAAATCCACATACGAACGATTTTTATTACCTCCATTCCAATAAAATACTGATAAAATTCATCAACATTAATTCCTTCATTTATATCCACATAAAAATAAATATTTGCTTATCATATAAATTAATAATTAATTATTCACAAATAATATTACAGAATCACAATAATAACAACCATGTCGTTCCTAGGAAAGAAGGGACTTTCCGATAAGGATTTCTCCTTACAAGCGCGTAATTAGATGACCAAACCCCTTTCCTAGACAGAACTTCCTTAGACATTGTCAATAATGCTTTCTAATAATATTATGCAAATAATATGAATTATTGATCTGACAATGAAAATATTGTGCAGTGACAATTATTGAAACAACAATAATATAAAATATTAACGTAGCAATTATTGAATCAATAAATAAAATATTGAACAGTAATTAATTACTATAACAATTATTGAGTAGTGCTTTCTTACGTAAGAATCAATAATTCAAAAATATTGTGCAATATCGTGTGCTACTGTGCTACTACGCGTATTACTGTATTTTAACCACCGGATATTTCAACAGTGTTAACGGTAACAACTACGCCGTTATTTATTAAAACTCATACTTGTCATTTTCTATATTCAACATTCATTCCGTTATGAGGCCCACAAGTGGCTGCGCCGTCGTACGAATATATTCTCCGACAACAAGAATATTCCACAATCAAACAAATATTCCTCGACAACAATGAATATTTAATAACCACTTGCTTATTTTAAAAAATTTACATATATCACCATTAACTTTAAACTTTTTATCAATTTAACCATTTACTGAATAATAATTATAAGAAAAATTGAATACTTCTATTTAATAAAATTCGGGGTCTTACAAAAGATGTATTTACACACACACACACACACACACACACATATATGTGTGTGTGTGTGTGTGTGTGTGTGAGTTAAATATACTTCTGATCTTCGAAGTATTACCCATTTTACACAAGTGACCCTAATCTAAAGATTTTTTAAAATAGCAGCCTCCAAGTACACTTAAGCAAAATTGACCATAAATCCATTTTCGGCCATAAAAATGGTCGTATTGCTGATGTGTACGGGAAAGGCCTGTATTCAGTGTATTTTTATAATTTTGAACGTATTTCATTGTATTTTGTCATTAAAACAATTTTAATACATGTATATATACCCATTTGGCCATTTCCCTCCAACTCTACCCATATGTTTTCCCTCCAACAAAAAATACTGTTTTTTCTCTCCATTTCAGTCCAACAGTATTTAACCAAAATATATAGAGAGGGAGAAGAGAGACGGTGGTATAATAGGACGTTTGGAAAGCGGTTTTGGGAATTTGGCAACTCCAATTCAGGTGCTGCTGGCTTGAAGAGAAGAGAGAGAATGTGAGTGGGTTTGAGCTAGCTAAATTAGCTATAGCTTTATAAATTAAGGAATTTTAGGTGATTTTGTTTGTGAGAAAGACAAAACAAAAGGGTGATTTTGTAACTGATTAGAGAGAGAAAGAGTGGTATTTTTAGCATATCATTATCGTTTACATTCATTACAAATTGGGCTCATTTCATATTGATTTAATTTTTTTTGTTGTGTTATGAATTGAATGGATAAAGTGTCAGTTTTGCTTGGATTATTATTATTGATAATGAGGAAAGGGGCCGATCTAGGAATTCTTCTCAGCAGGGGGCGGATTTTAAATATTTTTTTGATGAATTTAAATAAAGAAAACTTTAACTAATCATAATATTAAGTCGTCATAATAATGTTTACAAATTTCAATAAATATTCATAATCTAAACTAAAAAAGGAATTTCAAATAAAAAATATTTAGATATAATTTAGAAACTTATTTCGATTATTTGTCATAGTTCAATTTGACTGATTCTCCAAATGTTCAAAGTCTCAAACCAAATTTGTTTTCTATATTCAAACAAAGCCATGAATTAATTTCAAAGCATAAACTAGTTTTGGTATCTTTTTATAAGTTTCAAATAAGTTTTATTTGAAATAAGATAAACAAACCATCTAAAATTTATACTCAAAACACCAAAAATTATACATGCTCCATTAGTTAGATGCAGAAAAATAAAGTAATTATAACAACTAGAAATGAGAGGTTACTAAAGGCTCATACTCATTTTCCATTTTTCATTATAAAATAAGACAAAATCATTGTAAGCTATCACAATAAAAGATAGAAACTACTCAACCAAAATGATCACATTTTCAATTGAAGATCAAACAATCCAAAAACAAAAATTCAATAAGACCAAACAAACAGTAACCACAGTCAACCAAATCAATAAAAAAAATTCAAACTTGAATCAAACAATGCTTCATAGTTCACACGCTGATGAACATTGAAAACAAAAAATTATACAAAAAGTACTTCTAATATTTCACCAAAGTTTTAAATCTAAGAAATTTTTTGTACTTGTATTTAGAATTGATTTATGAAATTTTTTTTGCCCCCCCCTCCAAATTTAACTCTTCCATTAATATACCCCTTTAAATTTATTAATTTACATATTTATCATGCCCCTATGCCTATAAAAAAAATTCAAGCAAGAAAAGCTGCCTATGATGCCCCTCAGGTAGATCCGCCACTAGAGGAGGATGATGATGATTAATGGGGCATGTTGATGTAACATTCGCGACGTTCAATTAATGTAACTGAAATTTATTAATATAAATTTAAATTTCAATGAAATGAACTTGAATTTTATCACAAATTAGGAAGAATTGTATCAAAAAATCGATGTACGATAATTAACGAACGATAATGCGTGTGAATGAGAACGTGTACGAGTTAATTAAGAGGTTACAAAGCAGAGGCGGAAGGAGGGGGGCGGGAGGGGGCACATGCCCCCCCAAGGCTAGGGGGGAGGGGGCTATGTATATATTATCCCAAACATCAATTTGTTCGTTCATTTGTGAAACAGGAGAACCAATTAGATACACATTTGTACTTCATTTATTTCTTGTTAGTTGCATGTAATTATCAAGAGCATTATTATTATTATTATTATTATTATTATTATTATTATTATTATTATTATTATTATTATTATTATTATTATTATTATTACTATTATTATTATTAGTGTGTTAAAGAATGTCAAAGTTGAAATTTCAGAGATTGTGTATTTTACTAGTATTTAGTAGTAGACACGTTCTCTTTCAATACAATAATCAGGGTTTTTTTAGAGTGAAATTCTTTCACAATAAGTAATTTAGTAATTATAATTCGTGAGATACATAATATATTAATATCCCTTTTTAAAGTTTCATTTAGTAAGTTTCATATTAAATGAAACTTTCATATTATCGTATACATGTGAGGACCCCAAATCCAGGTACTTGAAACCCGAACTCGGTTCTTCACGATACCATTTCTATGAGCGGAATAATACTAATAATAATAATAATAATATAAAAGATCAAATTAATTTACATAATTATCAGAGTCTAACTCCCAAGTACGAAACCTTTAAACATTCATTACAATCCATGATAGATAATATATATCATAATTGTCTTAATAACATTAAACTATTACATAACATAGTAATTCGTTTATTCAGCAACCTTCCCTTTTCCTTTGTTCTTAGCAGAGTTCTCTGGTCGTTCGCACTTAGCTGAAAATATTTAAATTTAAGCAAGGATGAGCATTTGAGTGCCCAGCAAGCAATAGCAATTATAATGGTTATCTGAATGAATTAAATGTTTTCTTGGAATGATACTTCTACAACGAAGCAACAGTTGTGAAGTCAGCCGAACCAATAAATAACAACATATCATTTTTATTTTAAATTTTTAGAAACTACATATTGACTATCAATGAGGATCAATTAACAGACTATGAACATTATTTTCTATTTTCGAAAGGGTTAAACAGAAATTCATCTGTAAACCGTCATAACTTACGTGCACGGGGGTGATCAGCCCGTTATGCCCTGTATTGATCAATACTACATTGCTAGAATGATATTATCGTTCATTCTTTGTCCGCCTTAGCGCATAAAAATTTCCCATGATTGGGATGTTCATGACAGTCTTGAATCCATACCAAAACAATTCGGTTGGATAAGTTTTATCTTGTTCAACAACAACTTTAAATTTGATGTCTAGCTGGATCAAATAGCTTAGACGACTTTTATTTCAACGTATACATACTAGGCAACTATAAGCATGTATCAGCATGTGATAAAATATAATGATTATCCAAGTGGGGACACTGGTATAACCATGTTATAGAAATTAACGAGCAAAATAAATAACTTGATCAATATTAATAGGATAAAGGAAATTGTACAACAATTATTGCTTAATAGCTTACTTATACAGAATCATTGCATAAGTAAATACAAAGGTTGAAATATTTGAACAATGGATATGAATAATTCAGATATTATCTTACGCATGTCCGTTGCATAAAGTAAATGCAAAGGTTTAGATACTTGCCTTGTCAGCTGCTTACACAACTTAGATTTATCTTTTCTATCAATCCCTATCATTAAATAGATCATTGGTCTGATTAGAATAACATATCATATAATACTGCTTATTGCAGTCAGCACATTCCTAATCACATTGTCACATAACTTTAACACCATTGAATCACAAATAAACAGTTATCCAGTCATCCTATCTAAGTCCAGATCAATTTCTGAAACATGTCAGTCTACCGACAACTTTATCGGGTAAATATCGAGTCTAAAACTCTAAACAGTAGTTCAATATTCATTTGGATATCTTAAACACCCGTCACACTATTTTTCATGGCCTTATAATAATTTTTAAATAATTATAACCATTTATCATAATTTTGAAATATCAGAATCATTATTAAATGATTTAAAAATAAACAATTCTATCATTATTAATATTAAGCTATTAATGAAACCATTGCCAAAATATTAAAGTCATTAATAATAACTTAAAATATTTTTAAAATATTTATATTACCCTTAAATGATTTTTAAAACATTTAAAAATCATTATAATTTAATATTAAATTATTAATGAATTATTTATTTAATATTAAAAGTTATTAATTATAACTTAGAATATTTTTAATTAATTTATATCCCTTTTTAAATGATTAACAAAACTATTTTTAAACTATTTATTTAATATAATTATTAAATAAATTTAATATCCCTAGATTTAAATTAATATCATTAATATCAAATTGTTAATGAAATTATCCTTTAAATATTAAAAGTTATATTTTATAACTTAAAATATCTTTAAACATTTTATCTTCATTTAAAATGATTTTTTTAAAATATTAATATCATTTTTAAACTAATTTATTTAATGTAAATATTAAATATCTTTAATATCATTAATAATAATTAATTAATGAATTTTACCTTTAAATATTAAAAGTTATATTTTATAACTTAAAATATTCCTAAATATCTTATTATTATTTAAAATGATTTTTAAAATAATAAAATCATTTTAACATTATTTATTTAATTCATTTATTAAACAACTTAATTATCATTAATATTAATTTATTAATGAAAATTATCACAAAATATTAAAAGTCATTAAAAATAACTTAAAATATTTTCATATATCATAATATAATTTTTAATGATTTTTCATGTATTTAAATCATTTTTAAATAATTTATTTAATATTATAATTAAATAAATTAAATACTTTTAATATTCCAAAAATATTAAATATTTATGAAATATATTCAAAATAATTAAAATATAATTGTCGGACTTTAAAATAATTTTTAATAATTTATTTTGTATTTTTCAGAATTAAAAACTAATTAATACTAATTATTAAATAAAAATAATTAATTTTCGCAAAAACTGTCGCTAAAGGCCGCCTATAGCGACAGAACCGTCGCTATAGGTGTTCTTCATGTTCTTCATACAAACCCAGAATTCCATGTCAGAACCCAGGCTAGCTACTTTGACCATTAGTCGTGCACGGTGTAAAGTGTTTCTGGGTTAGATATTGAGCCGATCGTGTAGTACTAGTGCAGGAGTACACGATACAACAACAACCATGATCCTAAACTGCATAACAAAGGAGATCAAAGCCCTCAAAGAAGCTGTCAGAGATGTTCTTCATTTTCTGGGTTACCCAGAAATGAAGAACAGTTAGACAAGCCATATTTGGGCTTCCACAACTTGCAATCCTTGTAATATTTGTGTGATATAAAGGGTTCGATATGTAGCCAGAATGTAGTAGAGTATATCTATCCCAAAACATCAAAAAAATCACAACACAATCGACAGATCCGGACCGGTCAAACCTTGTCAGACGTCATGATCATGCGTTTTCTGGGTTACCCAGAAAATGCATTTCATGAACGTCCGGCCTAGTTTGACCGCCCCTGAGATCTACTTGATCAATATTTTAGTGATATAGTGCTATAATATTGTAGTCCAAACAACAGAGTATAACCTAGATACACAGATCATTACATAATCATCATCAAGCAGTTAGATCTAAGCCCACAAAGAACATATCAGAGGCTTCTGGGCCGATCTGGGTTTTTTTCCAGATTTTGAAAGTCATGGCCGGTCAACGAGGTTTGACCGCCCATAACTTTCATTCTGAGCGTGATTTGAGCTATCTATCAGTTCCAGATTAAAGACAACATAACATACTACAAGTATCAACCTTTAAAACACATAACCCAATTACAGAAATGGATCTACAAGGTCTGACATTCGTTGTCAGACCGTAACATGAAATTTTTCCAGAAATTTGAAAATCATTTATTTGAGCATTTAGATGTTATGGACTTATAATATACCAACCCAGATCATTAAAGTAGACTATAAACAACATCTTTTAACAACAAATTACAAGATCTAACAACAGATCATTGAAAAAAATTATGGTTAGGGTTTATACCTTTGATGAACAAATTTTTGATTTTGTGTTTCTGATTTGGGTATGGTGTTAGTGGGGCTTGATAATGGAACTATAATGCTAGATAATTTCGTTGGTTTGGAGAGAGGGAGGTCTTGGATGTGTATTGTGAAAAATGTAAGTAACAAATAACATTTCTCTCTCCTCCAATCTATTTATACAAAGGCTAGATACATGTAATGCTGCTATAAAGACTGATTTGCTGGAGTTTTAAGTCAATGGAGTAGTTATATTAGGTCACCCACTCCCCACATGTCAATCTTTGCAATTTACCTAATAAAGAAAATCCCAAGAGGGGTATTTCGGTCATTTCGCTTGTAAATTTTATGGTAAAATAGAACTTGGCAAACCCTTAGGGTTTGACCCTTAGGGTTTAACCCTAAGGTTTAGTAAAAAAAACAAAAATACTATTTAGCAACTAGGGTTTGTAAAATTATAAACTAAATTTAGTTTCCAAAATTTGAAAAATTAAAATTATTAATTAGATTAAATTAATAATTTTATTATACAGGAACATTAGGGTATTATAACATAATTAACTTCGCTATTTAAACAATTAGTGTTTAAAATTAGTAATTAGGGTTCCAAGAAATTTCGGTTAGAGTTTTAATTTCGCGATTAAGGTTTCGATTTCAAATTTAGGGTTTTAATCGTTATGGTCTTAAATCACTAATTAGGTTTATTTAAATTAGCGATATAAAACCTATTATACCTGACATTAATCACTGTAACACAATTCTTGACATATCAAACCTCCGGTCTAGGTTTTCGGATTAGGGTTTTAAATTTATAATTAGGGTTTCCTAATTAGCATAACACGAAGTAACACATAACACATATTAAATAATCTTAAATTTCCCATTTAAATTGATAAATAGGGTTAAATCAATTAATGCTAGGGTTTGATCAATATACCATAATTGAACAACCATCAACAGTACATTTTTACAGTACATATTTATAGCACTGAAAAATCAAAATATTATAACATTATAATATTATTATCATTTCTTGATCAAAACCCAGAATTAGGGTTTGGATTCCATATCTGATTTTATCTGCCATAATTAACCTTATAATTAAGTAAAAACAATTTACTTAATAACATGAACAAAATTCATATAATAAAATAATTATTATAATTATCCTAAAAATCACTTTAAATAATATATGATTATATATTTTCATAGAAAATAATTAATAAAACATTTCTACCATAAATTAATTATTATAAGTATATACTTTTTAATAATCAATAATTTTTAAAAAAAATAATTTCATTTGTAAATAATTATGTAATAATTATATTTTTACTTACCATATAAATACATATACACATAATCTTGTACAAATCCTCATCCTTAATATATAAATAATTAAAAAAAAATTTATACTCAAAATTTCTTATTTATTTATGTAGAAAATATCGGGTTGTTACAATACACTTTGAAAATCTCATAATAAATGAAACTTTCATATTATCATATAAACTTTCATAATTCATCTAAAGAAGCAGTGCAGCAGTCTGTTGGTGAGTTTTTAAAATTATTAATTTTTTAAAAAAATACTTGCTAAATGAAACGACGTCGTTTCATTTAGTAAGTTTAAAAAAAACTTCAAACCCTTTTAAGCTTTAGTAAGTTTAAAAAAAAAAACTTTAAATCCATTTTTTTAATGATGTATTTTGCCCCCCGCTGAAATTGTCCTGGTTCCGGCACTGTTACAGAGTAAAGGAGAATATTAATAAATAAGGTTGTCAAAGTTTCAAATAAACAAGGTTAATAATAATAATAATAAATAAATAAATAAAATATATATAGAAGTCAAACTTTTAAAGTTTAACCAAGTATTTTAACAAGTTAAAAAAAAGAAGACAGAAAATGATTATCACCGCATGGGAGAAGGGACCAAATCGGCTGAACAAAGGAAGTGATAAGACTAAGTTTTTTTTATTATACGAAAGGATCAAGAAGGTTGGAGGAGGCAGCTAAATTTTATATATATATAATTGGAAAGTTCAGGATGGTTGGAAAGAAAAAAAAAAAGAAACGGTCGAGTTATATATAAATATATATATACTAACACCGTGCTAAGCATACTTGCAGGGAAAAAAAAGAGTAAGGAGTAAGAATGTGAGAGACAGAGAGAGAAGGTCTTGGCTGAAGAAAAAAAAAAGGTGAGAGAAGGTATTGGCTGATAAAATAGGAAAAAAAATAAGAAGTAAAAACGGAGGGACTAGAAGGTATGCTTCTAAATATTCTTTTTATTTTTGTATATATAGTATTATTATTTTTCAAAGAAATTTATAGATCTAGTAGGAGGTTGAATAGATCTTTTAAAACTTTTGTTAGTTAATAAGATATTATCAAATGGTTTTTAATCAGTTTGATTAAGCACAACGAAATGTCTTTTGAAAGAACTCCTTGAAGATTAAAAATAAATCCCAGTTCTGAATATTTTCAAGATAAATAAGATAAGAAAGCAGATGGAAGGTAAGAATAGTGAAGTAGAGACACAAACAAATTTTAAGTGGTTCGGAGACTGAAAAACTCATAATCCACTCTTCTACAACTCGAGTAGCAATTCAACTAAGGATTTAGTCACAAAGATAAGGACACTTTGCCCTCTTCAAGCTTCGCAGACTTGGATATTTAGTCATAAAGACAAAGACACTAAGACCTCTTCAAGCCCAACATACTTAGATATTTAGTCACTAAGACAAGGACTCTCAGCCTTCTGATGATCTGGTGATTGATTCTTGTTGAGAGGTGCTGTTAAGATGACGTTAAGCTTTTCTTCTCAAGTACTTAGTTGCTTGAACTAGATGTTCTAGATCGTTGAGTTCGTTCTTTTTTCTTTTTACAGAGTTTAAGCTTTTTTACCAGTGTTCCAAACTTTTTCATTTTGAATTCTTGTAGCCTTTTATAATATACTGAAAACATTCTCATTGCTAGATGTCCATTTGTGCATTTAATGCACAAATATTCTAGGATTCTTGATGTGGACGTTTTAAACCTAGGTGTAAGCTTCTTTTTAGGTTTTCTGTCACATCATTATGCTTTCTCACATAACACCCTTGATGTGTTACTTTCACCAACTAGTTGGTAGACATATATTCTGATCTTCGATCTCAACCAAGGATATTTGGTGAATACATCGATCGATCTTCAATTTGCAACGCTCCAATATCAGTCAATTTGTCAAACTTGACTACTCTACGATCAGGTTTTTCTCAAAGAGCTTTGCTTGGCTAGGTGATTCATTTGTCCACTTTAGGAACTGAAGTATGCTTTACGATTTGTAGTGAACTTTACGACTGCAGTAAAAGCTCTGCGATCTATCTGATGCATTGCGATCATGTGCTTACTCTGTGATCCATCTTTTCAGTTCGAAATAGCAGAGTAACTTTACGAATATTGAAAATCCTGCCAACTATACATTAGATCAGCTTCTACAAGATCAACCTAACATTATTTGGTCTTTTTACACTAAGTCCTTGTACATTGAATCAAATCATTATAAGGACTGCCCAAATCATACTGGTATAAATATACATTAAACACATTCATCATCAAATTTAAATATGCAAACTCTAACAAGTATGACTATGCAATTTTTTTATGAAGCTTGTATATCCCTCACAACATAGCAAAATGATGTGTTAAAGTAGCAAAAATCAAGCATGAAACGTAAAACTTTGGCTAAAACGAGGAAGGAAACCATAGGAAAAAAAACTAGAAATCCTAGTTTGAGCAGTTCAAATTACAAGATACGGGAGAAAAGTAAAATAAATAAATATTTAATGTGAAAATGAATATTTAAGAATGTAAGAAAATATCCAAATTCAAGAAGTTGAGAAAAATGTAAAATATTTTTTTTTTCAAGTAAATAAGTTACATAAAATTTGTAAAAACTCAATTAAGGGTAAGAAAATAAATTAAATTATGAAAATAGTATAAAGTAATTATTAAATTGTATTTGTGATACTTGATGATTTTTGAATATAGAATTCGGGTAATTATTGACTAAAAATAAAATTATTAAAAATGAAGAAATAATAAATTAATATTTTTGACCTTCATGAATAATAATGTAGGTCAATTGCGGAAAAAAATTATTAAACTAGAAAATAGTCAGCAGGAAGGAGACAAGTTCCTAAACCTTAAGCTTCTTTTTGCTTCTGGTAAAAATTTTTTGAGTTATGAATTTCGTTCAGATTAATTGCTATCATGCAATATTAAATTCCAAAATATATTTGCAAGATTTGTTGAACTCTAAATTCTTTTAAATATCCCTGATTTATTTGTAATAAAGAGAAAGACATTGTTTTGGCTTACTCTAAAATTAAAGATTAATATTATTTGTTTTCCAAACCAACTCGTTTTGGGACGGAATTTTAGTCTGAGTTGAACAACCCTATTTTATGTATGTGATATTATTGTCGGGAAATCCGACTTATGGAGATGATGTTATGCATAACATAATGTACAATAGGTTGATCCCCTAAAGTATCTGGAAAGAGTTTTTCAGACTTTTGAACTGATAAACACTTATGGAGAGTCAACAGTTTTTATAACTGTGGGACACTTGCGTTCTTGGTCCTTATGACCACTCAGCTCAAAAAATAAAATTTATTTGATACTCGTTAATTTAAATCTGTTTATTATTGTATTGTTCATTATTCTCATTCATTATCCGAATTTAATTCACATTCAGTAATTTGATTTCTTTACAATTCAATTATTGATATTGCATACACTTGTTGTGCAACCTTGTTACTCACCCTTGCGACATACATACATTCTTTGCAGAAAAAGACAGAATAACAGAAAGATCTCAGTCCAAAAGTAAGGGGAAAAAAGTCAAAGAAGAATAGAATTACAGATAAATTATGTCTTGTAGAAATTGTATAAATTTTAAGAATGTATGTAAATAACAAAAGATAAGGATCGGAATTGTATTTATGTACTTGATGTAAATTATGTAACTACTAGTGAATATGTAATATAACTAGTAGAGTTTGAGTGGAGTAGTGTATAGTTACCACCATGTCTGTAGTAGCGAATATCCAAATATGCGGGCATCACAGTTGCTGTGACAACTCAAAAAATTATGAGACTTGTCTCGAATAATAAATTTATGAGACTTGTCCCGAATAATTAAATGAAGGTTTTAAAAAATAAAATCTTGAAAATAGAGGAATGATTTGAAAATAAAGGAATGATTAAATTTTTTGAAACGAACCTATATAGTTTAATATCTAAAAGAGGATAAAGAGATTTGAAGGTGAATGATAGAAATATTGAAGATATTAATAGCTGAGAATAAGCAGGTAGTTATGAGACGAAGTAAGTCAGATGAGACTCGGGCTAAAAATAGATGTTGTCCATGAATTGGATAGCAAAATAAATAAATGAAAGAGGTAGTAAAGTATTACTTATGTTAAAGTAATTCGATAAAGTTAATCGATGAGAGAAATTTTGTAAGAGTTCAGTAGTAAACTAAACTATAACGTTACATGAATAGTGATTCCGGCATGAGATCATTGTAAGAGTGGAAGGATGTAATATTTAAGGGTTGAAAAGATAAGCTAAAATGAATAATCAATAAAAATGAAGCAAGTTAAAACTCAAAATTTTAGTTAGAGATAGAATTTTGAAGCACGGATTGCTCAGTTGCATCCGGAACGTCAAGTTTAATCAGAAAGGGTTGTAAACACAAAATGTGTCAATGATAACTTTTTGGCCAAAGTCAACAGTTGACTTTTTGGTCAAAGTCAACAATTGACTTTTATGGCAAAAAAGTCAAAATCGGAGATAGGAGTGGAATCTGAAGACGCGGACTAGATATTTGAGCCCGGAACATCAAAATTAGTAAGAATAGACAATAAACAAAAATTGTGTCGGGTTGACTTTTTGGTCAAAGTCAACAATTGACTTTTTTGGAAAAAAAAAATCAAACTTAAAATTCAGATATGAATTTAGAGAAACGGACGTGTCCATGACATTGAGAGCGTCGATTTTAGTAGGAATCAACTATAAACTTAAAATTTTAAATTTTTGGGTCCGAAAGTCAAAGACGGGATTTGTGACGCCCTCAAAATAGGTATACATCACCCATTTTGAGTTGTCAATAACATAGTACAAAAACAACTATAACTTTATTAATACAACACATAAACTGTGAGTTTAAATATAAATATTGTCATCTAGACAATATTCACACCTAAATAAGTCCTCATTACAATTATCGATACATTATTTTATAAAAATGGTGAGGACTACTAAATAACTTTCTAGAACCATCATTCCATACTCCGACTAGTACTTGCTACATTCTCGCCTCCTGAGAAGAAAAATGGAACAAAAAGAAAAAGGGTGAGCTCAACTAGCCCAGAAAAGAATATTATGACTAAGATAATATAGAACAAATTATCGTTAGTCTTCAACAAAGAAAAATCTGATAGAATACAATAGACAACAAGTTTTAAATCAATATTCGCAGCAGAAATAATAATTCATTAGATGAGTTAAGTAGAGAATGAAATCTACTATCATCTATGAATTTAAAAGTCCATCATCGATATTTTATCCCTGTAACATCAATCAATATATATATATCTAGAATCAAATGTTCATCTTTGCACTACAGACCAAATATATTCATCAGTTGGTCATGTTCATCTAAACACCTGTTTATCTTTGCACTACAGGCCAAATATATTCATCAGAAAATCATTCATCTTTGCGCTATATGCCAAAGATATTCAGTTATATCATCATTTAGGACTGAGGATGATGAAAAATCTTTTATAAAAACGAATCCAGTGAAACAAAAGAACAAATATTAAGGATTCGTACTTTAAACAATCCGAGTTCAAAAATACTTCATAAATAATCATAGCAAAGAAAAATTCAAGAATGATCAAAACATGGATACAATCAAAGCTAGTATCCATAATAGATATCTTGGACAAAAATGAAAATTTAATTTTTCGGTGAATAGTGCCGTATACGTGAATAGTAACCCCGACACATAAAGTTTCAAATTTGATAAAAAAATTCAGATCAATATTTCGTCATAATGATATTGAAAGAAATAATTTTATTTATAAAAAAAAATAACATCCCTTACCTCAGAAAAGACAGTACTTCTAGCTGGAATACTGGATATAGTGCTGAAGGGAACTTGCACCATATAGCAACACTCAAAGTATCAAAATACTCACAAGAATACGCTCGATAATATAGAGAGAAAAAACTTTAGTTTCTGGTGTGATTTTCAATTCTAACCTAAGCACCCTATTTATAGGAAAATGCTTAGAACACCAAAGCAGAAATTTTAATAAAATATTAATATTATTTATTTAAATTCTTACGCCAACCTTGACCATCTGAATTCAGCCACCAATAATGACAAAAACAAAAAAAATGTTTTTGTTATTAAAAATAATTAAAACTTTCAAAAATTAATTATTTCGGAACTATAGAACTTCAATAATTCATAATAAATAACCATTTTATCAGAAAAATTCAAACCTTATGTTTTTTTCATAGGAAATTTCATTCTCTACATCTTTGCAGAAGAAAGCTTTTTCAAATTCCAAACAGAAATTGACCGAAATCCACATACGGACGATTTTACAGGCTATAATCAAATTTCAATCAAGAAATGGGCTCACGGACATGTTTAACATGTTTTAAATAACTTTTGCAACAAAAATACTCTTCTTCCTCATATATTCATATATCCCACATTCATTGTAAAAATATCACCATTATTATATTATTAAAATATAATAATATATTTCAATGAATTATATTATCAAAAAAATAAAATATCAAATTTTCAACAATTGTCACTTTAAAATTTTCTACATCTATATCCAGATAAAATGAATATTTTCCTTATCATATAAATCAATAATTAATTATTCACAAATAATATTACAAAATCACAATATCGACAACCAGGTCGTTCCCAAGAAAGAGGGGGCTTTCCAATAAGGATTTCTCCTTACTGGCGCGGAATTAGATGACCAAACCTCTTCTTAGACAGAATTTTCTAGACATTGCCAATAATGTTATCTAATAATATTATTCAGATAATATGAATTATTGCTCCGATAATAGAAAATATTGTGTAGTAACAATTATTGAATAACAGTAATATAAAATATCAATGCAACAATTATTGAATCAATAAAATAAAATATTGAACAGTAATTACTGTAACAATTATTGAGTAGTGCTTTCTTACGTAAGAATCAATAATTGGTGCAATACCGTGTGCTACTGTGTTTTAACCACCGGGTATTCTAACAGTATTAACGGTAACAACTACGCCGCTACTTATAAATAACTTATACTTGTCGTTTTCTTCATCCAATCGCTTTCCGTTATGGGGCCCACACAAGGCTGCGGCGTCGTACGAATATTCCCTGACAGTAAGAATATTCCATGACCAAACGAATATTCCCCGATAACAATAAATATTTTATAACCACTTGCTTATTTAAAAATATTTGCGCATTTGTACCCATAACTAATCACATTTGTGACGCCCCCCAAAATTAGGTATACATCACCCATCTTGGGTCGTCAGATACATAGTACAAAATACAAATACAACTTACTAATACAACTGTCGTGTACAATACGACAAAACATAAACTGTGAGTTTGAATACAAATATTATCTTCTAGAGAGTATTCATACTCAAAAGGAGTCCTCGTTACATTTATTAACACACCATTACATAGAATAGTGAGGACTACTAACTAATACTATCATTCGGACCATCACTCCGTTCCCCGACTTGTCCCAGCTACGTTCTCATTTCCTGAAGAGAACAGTGAAAGAAAGGGTGAGCTCAACTAGCCCAGTAAGAAATATTATGACTAAGATAATGCAGAATAAATTATCATTAGCCTTCAACAATGTTAAACTGATAAAATATAATAGACATCAAGTTTAACTTTAGCGGAATAAGCAATCCATTAAAAGAGTCAAGTAGAAAATAAACTCTACTATCTTTTATGATTTAAAAGATTTTCCAACACTGTGATCGCTGAGACTCAGCTTAATAATCCACATCATCGAATCACCCCTGCACTACGGCCAAGGATATTCGTATATTCATTAATGGTCATGATCATGCCAACAACTGTCCATCAATGCACTACGGGCCAATGAGGACTTTTACCACATCATTTGTAACATTACGGTCATGATTACACCGAATAATCCCTGGTCATAATCATACCAAGTCCATCTATGCACTACAGGCCACAGATGACTTTCAACAGAATATAAACATGAGGATGATGACAATGATATAAGAATTCAATAAAACAAGTTCAAGAATTAATTTATCCAAGAATTAACAACGTCCAAATTGTCAACATGATACTACTTTGTAGAGTAAAATTCAAGAATGATCAGGAGATTATTTTCATGAATAGATACTAGATAAAGCGCAAATATCAAGGATATTCCACAAATTTCATGGAGTATAGAAGTCAAAACTTAACCAACTGAGTATAATAAAGAATGGAATAACAAAAGAAATCACCATGCATGCGATAGACCGCACAGACAGGTTATTCTTAACAGAATAATAATAATGGAACCAGGTCCGGCGTAAACGCACAGACAGGATATTCCGACAGAATAATAATAATGGAACCAGGTCCGGTGTAAAACACACAGACAGGATGTTCCAACAGAATAATAATAAAAACGGAACCAGGTCCGGTGTAAAACACACAGACAGGATGTTCCAACAGAATAATAATAAAAACGGAACCAGGTCCGGTGTAAAACACACAGACAGGATGTTCCAACAGAATAATAGAAGAATGTCACCAAGTATAGGGTAGACCGCGTATACAGGTTATTCCAACAGAATAATAAAAAATGGAATAACAACAGTTCTCTTCATGAATAAGAAAGAATAACACCCCTTACCGTTTTAAAGAAGAGCTGAAGTAAGGAAGTAGTTAAGTAGCAGAATACTCTTCTTCTCTCTCTCTATAGTTTCTCTCTATAGTTTCTCTCTCTAGAGTTCAGTGAATTCGTAAGAAATAATGAAGGAATGAGCTGCTATTTATAGAAAAATAGAATGCATAGTAACTAATCCATGAACGGTCCAGATTGATTACTTTAATCTGACGGTCCATATTTAAAGAAAAATCTTTTAAATAAAATATAATATATTCTATTTATAGAATAACTTTAATAAAGTATTTTGTTTTATATAAAAAGATGTTTCTGTTTTATTACGTTAATAATACGAATAAAACAAAACGTCATTATCGCTAAATAATTCATATTATTAACTGACAATAATGGAATCAAACTGAGTGACTTCTCACATAAGCATTAATAATCAATACCGTGTGCTACTATGCAACCACACGTATTACTGTACTTTTACTACCGAGTAGTTCAACAGTAACAATGGTAAAACTTCCGCCGTTATTTTTAATAAAATATTTTTGTCGTTTTCTCAATCCGACAATAATTCCGTTGTGGGGTCCACCAATGATTGTGTCGTTGTACGAATATTCCCTGTTAAAACGAATATTCCCCGACCAATCGAATATTATATAACAACTTGCGTACTTTGCAAAATTTATAAATATTACCCACAACTATAACATTATATCAAATTAACTCCATAATATTCAAAAATGATATTTATAGAAAATTCATCTTTATTTATAAAAGTTGGGGTCTTACAACCTCCCCTTCTTATGAAATTTCGCCCTCGAAATTAGGGTACGTACCTGGTATGTCGAAGAGGTAAGGATACCTTGATTTCATTTCAGATTCTAACTCCCAAGTCATTTCCTCAACATCGTGGTTTCTCCACAAAACTTTGACTTGAGGTATAACCTTGGAGCGTAGAATATGTTCCTTCTTATCCAAGATTTGAACAGGAACTTCTTCATACGTCAAATCCTTCGCTATTTCGTCCGGTTCTAACTCAATAATGTGGTTCGGGTCTTCCACATATTTGCGTAACATGGATATGTGAAAAACGTTATGAACACGAGACATACTTGGCGGTAAAGCGAGTCTATAAGCCACAGTTCCTACTCGATCGAGGATTAAAAATGGACCGATGAATCGAGGATTGAGCTTTCCTCTCTTTCCAAATCTCGTAACTCCTTTCCATGGAGCAACACGTAAGAACACATGATCTCCTACATCAAATTCCACGTCCTTTCGATGAAGATCAGCATAACTCTTTTGTCGATCTTGTGAGGTTTTTATACGTTGTCGGATCGTTTGAATCTTTTCTGTAGTCATACGTACCAACTCCGGTCCCAACAACGTTGCTTCACCCACCTCATCCCAGCATACTGGAGAACGACATTTTCTTCCATACAATGCTTCGAATGGAGCCATGCCAATACTTGCTTGATAACTGTTGTTGTAGGAAAACTCCACCAATGGTAAGAACTTGTCCCAACTTCCCTTGAAGTCAAAGACACAGAGTCTTAATAAATCTTCTAGAGTTTGAATAGTCCTCTCTGATTGTCCGTCCGTCTGAGGATGATATGCCGAACTAAATCGTAAATCCGTGCCCATAGCTTTTTGTAAACTAACCCAAAATCGTGAAGTGAATCTTGGGTCTCGATCAGAAACTATGGATACTGGCATACCATGCAGTCTTACAATCTCGTTTATGTACATACGAGCAAGACGTTCAAGTGTATAAGTTTCTCGTATCGGTAAGAAATGAGCAGACTTGGTCAATCTATCAACAATGACCCAAATCGCATCAATACCTTGAGAAACCCTAGGAAGACCGGTAACGAAATCCATGGTAATGTGCTCCCACTTCCATTCTGGAATTTCAAGTGGTTGCAATGGACCTTTTGGTACTTGATGCTCCGCTTTGACTCGTTGACAAGTTAGACACCTTGAGATAAACAACGCTATCTCTCTCTTCATATTGCTCCACCAAAATGTATGACGAAGATCATGATACATTTTGGTACTTCCAGGATGGATTGCAAACGGTGTGTTGTGCGCCTCCATCATGATTTCATACTTTAAATCAGGGTTGTTAGGAACACAAAGTCTGGAGTTGACTCGAAGTATTCCTTCTTCATCGATTCTTGCTTCCGGCATAGCACCTTCTTGCACTTTCTTCCTTATACGCATCAGCTCCAGGTCTGTAGCTTGAGCAGCTTTAACTTTATCGATTAAAGTCGGTTCTACTCGTATATTCGCCATCATCACATGGGTCCCTGGAGTCTTTAACTCTATCTCCATCCTTTGCAAATCACACAAAATGGGCCTTTGTGTTGACAATATCGCACTCGTACTTGCATATGATCTTCTACTCAATGCGTCAGCTACCACGTTCGCTTTTCCAGGATGGTATTGAATGGTATGATCATAATCTTTCAACAGTTCAAGCCAACGTCGTTGTCGCATGTTGAGTTCCTTTTGAGTGAAGAAATATTTGAGGCTTTTATGATCCGTAAAGATCTCCACCTCTCCCCATACAAGTAATGCCTCCAAATTTTAAGTGCAAAGACAACAGCTGCCAACTCTAGATCATGAGTAGGATAATTCCTCTCATATTCCTTGAGTTGTCTTGATGCATAGGCTATGACTTTTCCATGTTGCATGAGAACACATCCCAACCCTTTGCTCGAAGCATCACTGTAGATGACAAATCCCTCCGAGCCAGATGGTATTGTTAGAACAGGTGCTGAAATGAGTCTCCTCTTGAGTTCTTGAAAACTCTGCTCACATTCTTCGCTCCAACCGAACTTTGTATCTTTCCGAGTCAGCTGAGTTAATGGAGTAGCGATTCGAGAAAATCCTTCCACGAATCTCCGATAATAACCAGCTAAACCGAGAAAGCTACGTACTTCGGTTACTGATTTAGGTTGCTCCCAGCTTTGAATAGCTTCAATCTTTGCCGGGTCAACAGATATTCCACGACTTGATACTACGTGCCCAAGGAATGCTACCTCTTCCAGCCAGAACTCGCATTTCTTCAACTTGGCATAAAGTTTGTATTCACGAAGCTTTTGGAGTACCAGCCTCAAGTGTTGCTCATGATCTTCACGGCTTTTGGAATAAACAAGGATGTCATCGATAAAGACGACCACAAAGTGATCCAAATATTCCTTGAATACCCTGTTCATCATATCCATGAAGGCAGCAGGAGCATTAGTCAATCCAAAAGACATAACTAAGAATTCATAATGCCCATACCGAGTTCTGAAGGCAGTCTTTGGAATATCCTCAGTTCTAACCTTCAGCTGATGATATCCAGAACGAAGATCGATCTTTGAAAAGAATTGTGCTCCTTGCAACTGGTCAAACAGGTCATCAATACGTGGCAATGGGTACCTATTTTTGATGGTGACATGATTCAACTCCCGATAATCAATACAAAGTCGCATACTCCCATCTTTCTTCTTCACGAACAGAACAGGAGCACCCCAAGGAGAAGTACTAGGACGAATAAAACCAATGTCTAACAATTCCTGCAGTTGAGTCTTTAACTCCTGAAGTTCAATAGGAGCCATTCGATATGGGGCTTTGGAAATGGGTTTTGTACCGGGTTCAAGGTCGATACAAAATTCAATTTCACGCTCTGGGGGTAGGCCAGGAAGTTCTTCGGGAAATACGTCAGGAAATTTATTAACAACAGAAATATCATTCAAAGCTGACGTATTTTTGTTTAGATCTGTGACATGAGCTAAGAAAGCTTGACATCCATTTTTCAATAAACGAATAGCTTTATGGCTTGAGATGACAGCGATTGATTTTAATGGTTTGGTTGCTTGAATTCGCATAATAGGTCGATTAGGAATATGAAAGCTAACAACCTTACGAAAACAATCAATTTTTGCATGATGAGTAGTTAACCAATCAATCCCTAGAATCACGTCAAATGCAAGTATTTTTAATGAAATAAGATCGACAGGTAATGTGTGGGTACCAACTTGAACCAAACAAGACTTATAAACCGTGGATGTAATGAAGGTTTCTCCCAATGGAGTTTCAACTGCTAAGTCAAAGTCTAATTTCTCCGGAATCAAATTTAATCGATGAGCGCAAGTAGGAGAAATAAAAGAATGGGTAGAACCGGTATCAAATAAAGTATAGACTTCGTTAGAGTTTATGATAAGCTTACCCGTGATGACCTCATTCGGGTTCCTTGCGTTCTGGGAGGTCACAACAAACGCTCTCCCTTGCACAACCGGTTTTGACTTTTCTGGGACGGCCTTTGGTGCCTCCATCCTAGCTGAATTTGTCTTCGGTAAACGACAAAATCGGGCTAAATGACCTTCTCTTCCACAATTATAACATGCTTTGGACGGCATCGCGCAGTTTGGACTGATGTGCCCCTCCCCTCCGCATTTGAAACATATGATAGGTGGTCGTTCTCCTTCCTTAACGACAGGTGCTGGTGCTGACGTCTTTCCATCATTGTTGAATCTCCTCTTCTTGAAATGCCCATTCTTATTGTTTTGGCCCTGATTACCACCGAAGTGGTTACCATTTCTGGCCTGTTGATTCCCTCCACGCTTGTTGTCACCGCTTCGATGACTGCTCTCACTGGTATTATCATTTTGCCGGCTGCTCTCTTTTGGTCGCGTTGTCTCGTTATCGCGCTCCACCAACTGAGCCCTATTTATAACATCTGAATACAAACACAGTTTATGAGAAACAAGATGTTGACGTATCTCCGGCTTCAAACCTCTTAAAAACATCCGCGTCATTCTTTCTTCATTATCCACCAGGTGGGACGCAAACCGGGATAACTCCGCAAATTTTGCCTCGTACTGCGACACGGTCATATTATTCTGCTCCAATTTGATGAACTCCACCTCCTTCATGTGACGAATACTCTCGGGAAAGTATTTGTAATTAAACAGCTCTTGGAACTTCTCCCAAGACATCTTCAGTGCAGCAGGTTGAGTACGCTTTATCGATTCCCACCAGTAATCTGCCTCTCCTCGCAACATAAAGGCGGCAAAGGGAACCTTTTGCTCCTCGGAGCAACCCAAGACATCAAATATCTTGGTGATCTGCTTTATCCATGTTTCAGCTACAAGTGGTTTGGGTTCTCCCTTAAACTCCGGTGGTCCCAGCTCCTTAAACTGTTTAGCGGTGACCGCCTGAGAGTTTCCAGTATTTCCACCTACGTTGTGGACAGGAGCCGCTTTCACCTGTTGTTGCATGAATTGCATAAAACCTCTGAACATTCCATCATTCATCATCTGGTCAGTGTTGTTGTTTGCATGAGGATTGTCACCTTCCTGATGCACATTATCCTGATTATTGATATGTGGTGAATCAATAATCGCCTGTGCTCCATTGCTATTCTCAACATTCTCAGATGCCATTTTCAGATACTGCCACAAAATAAAAGTTAATTGATATGTCATATATTATCCTTATATTATGACCGACCAATTAAATACCATGCAAATAAACTTAGGTAGGTCATACTAGCGAAGGAATTCCCCGTCTCTCCCCTCCTAGTTCTATTCTCACATCTTAGCCAGGGATCATATCCCTAAGCTCTGATACCAACTGTGACGCCCCCCAAAATTAGGTATACATCACCCATCTTGGGTCGTCAGATACATAGTACAAAATACAAATACAACTTACTAATACAACTGTCGTGTACAATACGACAAAACATAAACTGTGAGTTTGAATACAAATATTATCTTCTAGAGAGTATTCATACTCAAAAGGAGTCCTCATTACATTTATTAACACACCATTACATAGAATAGTGAGGACTACTAACTAATACTATCATTCGGACCATCACTCCGTTCCCCGACTTGCCCCAGCTACGTTCTCATTTCCTGAAGAGAACAGTGAAAGAAAGGGTGAGCTCAACTAGCCCAGTAAGAAATATTATGACTAAGATAATGCAGAATAAATTATCATTAGCCTTCAACAATGTTAAACTGATAAAATATAATAGACATCAAGTTTAACTTTAGCGGAACAAGCAATCCATTAAAAGAGTCAAGTAGAAAATAAACTCTACTATCTTTTATGATTTAAAAGATTTTCCAACACTGTGATCGCTGAGACTCAGCTTAATAATCCACATCATCGAATCACCCCTGCACTACGGCCAAGGATATTCGTATATTCATTAATGGTCATGATCATGCCAACAACTGTCCATCAATGCACTACGGGCCAATGAGGACTTTTACCACATCATTTGTAACATTACGGTCATGATTACACCGAATAATCCCTGGTCATAATCATACCAAGTCCATCTATGCACTACAGGCCACAGATGACTTTCAACAGAATATAAACATGAGGATGATGACAATGATATAAGAATTCAATAAAACAAGTTCAAGAATTAATTTATCCAAGAATTAACAACGTCCAAATTGTCAACATGATACTACTTTGTGGAGTAAAATTCAAGAATGATCAGGAGAATATTTTCATGAATAGATACTAGATGAAGCGCAAATGTCAAGGATATTCCACAAATTTCATGGAGTATAGAAGTCAAAACTTAACCAACTGAGTATAATAAAGAATGGAATAACAAAAGAAATCACCATGCATGCGATAGACCGCACAGACAGGTTATTCTTAACAGAATAATAATAATGGAACCAGGTCCGGCGTAAACGCACAGACAGGATATTCTGACAGAATAATAATAATGGAACCAGGTCCGGTGTAAAACACACAGACAGGATGTTCCAACAGAATAATAATAAAAACGGAACCAGGTCCGGTGTAAAACACACAGACAGGATGTTCCAACAGAATAATAATAAAAACGGAACCAGGTCCGGTGTAAAACACACAGACAGGATGTTCCAACAGAATAATAATAAAAACGGAACCAGGTCCGGTGTAAAACACACAGACAGGATGTTCCAACAGAATAATAGGAGAATGTCACCAAGTATAGGGTAGACCGCGTATACAGGTTATTCCAACAGAATAATAAAAAATGGAATAACAACAGTTCTCTTCATGAATAAGAAAGAATAACACCCCTTACCGTTTTAAAGAAGAGCTGAAGTAAGGAAGTAGTTAAGTAGCAGAATACTCTTCTTCTCTCTCTCTATAGTTTCTCTCTATAGTTTCTCTCTCTAGAGTTCAGTGAATTCGTAAGAAATAATGAAGGAATGAGCTGCTATTTATAGAAAAATAGAATACATAGTAACTAATCCATGAACGGTCCAGATTGATTACTTTAATCTGACGGTCCATATTTAAAGAAAAATCTTTTAAATAAAATATAATATATTCTATTTATAGAATAACTTTAATAAAGTATTTTGTTTTATATAAAAAGATGTTTCTGTTTTATTACGTTAATAATACGAATAAAACAAAACGTCATTATCGCTAAATAATTCATATTATTAACTGACAATAATGGAATCAAACTGAGTGACTTCTCACATAAGCATTAATAATTAATACCGTGTGCTACTATGCAACCACGCGTATTACTGTACTTTTACTACCGAGTAGTTCAACAGTAACAATGGTAAAACTTCCGCCGTTATTTTTAATAAAATATTTTTGTCGTTTTCTCAATCCGACAATAATTCCGTTGTGGGGTCCACCAATGATTGTGTCGTTGTACGAATATTTTCTGTTAAAACGAATATTCCCCGACCAATCGAATATTATATAACAACTTGCGTACTTTGCAAAATTTATAAATATTACCCACAACTATAACATTATATCAAATTAACTCCATAATATTCAAAAATGATATTTATAGAAAATTTATCTTTATTTATAAAAGTTGGGGTCTTACAACATTAATCAAATCAACCCTTACTATTTTAAAATAATAAATAGAGGAAATTCAATTTCATTATAATAAGTTGGGATCTTACAGGATTAAGCACTCAAAATGTAGCAATAAAAATGAGACCCACTTGACCAAAATCTGCTGGAAATTCCAGCACATGGGCAGCCCACTTAACCTCACTAACTCCCCCAACAACTTCCACTAAAAAGTGGATCTAGTTTCCCTTTATTTAATATTAGACCTCTAATTCATTTAACAAAAGAAAAAGGCAAATAAGGAGCATTCTTTTCTCATTTTTCTCTCACACACCTGACCAAATAGGGAGAAGAAGAGAGGGAGATGACTGACATAGATGGAAGAAAGAGAGAGAAGGAAAAGAAAAGAGAGGAAGGGAAAAAAGAAACCATGGATTTCTCCATAACTTTCACCCAAAACCTTAGAGAAAAACTTTGAAAGGGAATGGAAGAGGGAGGCCACGGCTCGGAAGAGGCCAAGAAGGAGAAGATCTAGCAAACCAAACTACCAAGGATAGAAGGTTTAAAAGTTCTTTAACCTAGCTTTGTAATTTCTTGGTTTAGATTATGTTTTGCTTGGTTATGGTGAGGGTTTGATGAAATTAATCATGGATAATGGTAGATCCTTGAGTAAAAAGAGTATTAGTATGTATTATGATGGTTTATGTTGGTTAATGTTTGAATAATCAAGAGATCATGGAAGTTTTCTTAAAAAACATAAAAGTTAGAAAAACTGATTTTTGAGAAAATAAAACATGAAATTCAAATGGTCATCTCTCTCATTCTATTTTGAATTTTTGAGTGTGGTCAAGTTCTAGAGTTAGATCTATGAGTCTTCTAACATCTCCAAGTGGAATCACTGAAAAATTCCTTGTAAATTTTTGTATGGACAGTTTTTTAGTAAAGTAGGCAAAATCTAGAAATACCAAAAAGTAATCTATCCAAATATTTCCAAGGGTATTTTCGGCCATTTTATTTTTGAAATAAATTCAGGCATTTTGGGACATGAAAATATATGATACAAATAAGCTTCTGTCCAAAGTTGAGCTTATTCGGACTTAAATCGAGTGAGTTATGGTCATTTCAATTTTAGGATTTTTTCGACGGAAACGGCTATAACTAGAGTTTTATAATTCCGATGACCATAAAATATAAACTGGAAGTTCACGTTAATATATGTAAGATTTTATAAAAATTTGGGAATTTTCAGAGTTGAGCACGATATAGCTAATTTTGCTAATTTCCGAACTAAAATTGACTTTTGAAAAATATTTAACAAAAAAGAAAAATTCCAGAAAAAATATTTTTGTGTATGAAATATATGTATATATGTATGGACAGAAAATAAAAAAAATAATAAAATGATTAAGGAGGGTTAATGGGGGAATTAGGCTTCCAACGGATTAAAAACTAATAATTATCGACGAGTTGGGAATCGTTGAGATAATTACAATCACACATAACAATTATCATAATTCTCCACACCACCACAATAATTAATTTTCCTTTAAAAATAGATTTTCAGAAAAATTTGAACCTCTCTACAAAACTTACAAA
Organism: Panax notoginseng; assembly: GCA_016801055.1. Lineage (NCBI taxonomy): Eukaryota > Viridiplantae > Streptophyta > Magnoliopsida > Apiales > Araliaceae > Panax > Panax notoginseng. Next base: position 184,163,319 of record CM029018.1, read on the forward strand.
TCATCAATAACAATTTTCATAATTAACCACACCACAACAACAACAACAATAACAATAATAATAATAATAATAATAATAATAATAATAATAATAATAATAATAATAATAATAATAATAATAATAATAATAATAATTATTATTATTATTATTATTATTATTATTATTATTATTATTATTATTATTATTATTATTATTATTATTGTTGTTGTTGTTGTTGTTGTTGTTGTTGTTGTTGTTATTGTTGTTGTTGTTATTATAGTTATTATTGTTATTGTTATTATTATTGTCGTTATTATTATTACTATAATTATAAATATTATTATTATTATTATTATTATTATTATTATTATTATTACTAATATTACAATTATAGTTATAATATTAATAATTATTATTATAATTATTATTACTATTACTCTTATTATTATTATTATTATTATTATTATTATTATTATTATTATTATTATTATTATTATTATTATTATTATTACTATTATTATTATTATTATTATTATTATTAATAATTATTATTATGATTATTATTACTATAATTACTATTATTATCATTACTATTATTATTATTAATTAATGTTATTATTATTATTATTATTATTATTATTATTATTATTATTAATTATTATTATTTTATTATTATTATTATTATTATTATTATTATTATTATTATTATTATTATTGTTGTTGTTGTTGTTGTTGTTGTTGTTGTTGTTGTTGTTGTTGTTAGTATTACTACTATTATCATAATTATTAATATAATTATTACTATTATTATAATTATTAATATAATTATATTATTAATATTACAATTATAATTATAATAATATAATCCTTATTATAATTATTATTAATATTGCTATTATTATAATTATAATTATTATTACTTTTACTATTACTATTACTATTACTCTTACTCTTACTCTTATTATTATTATTATTATTATTATTATTATTATTATTATTATTATTATTATTATTATTATTATTATTATTATTATTATTACTATTATAAATATAATTATTATTACTATTATTCTTATTACTATTATTATTATTAGTATGATTATTATTATCATTATTGTTATTTGATTTGGACGAGAATTTTTAGTGTGAGATAAAATGTGATCATTTAGATTAAGTTGGAAGAATTGAGATGAAATTTGAACCGTCCTTGTGCTTAGTCAAATGAAAGATTCAAAATGGGTTCTGTTTTATTATATAGACTAGTAATTATTATTGTTATTTGATTTGTGCGGGAATTTTTAGTGTGAGATGAAATGTGAGCTTTTAGATTTAGTTGGAAGAATTGAGATGAAATCTAAACCGTCCTTGTCCTTTGTCAAATGAAAGATTCGAAATGGGTTCTGTTTTATTATATAGATATATCAAGCAAATAAACAAAACAAGTTGGGCAAAAATCCAGAGAATTCTTCAACTTGCCAAATAAGCTAGAAAAATAAAACAAAACAAGACACTAGAGAAGTCGGTTTGCCAAGAGATAAGGAAGGGAAGGCTCAAAGAAGCCTCCTAAGATATTTTAAGGGTTGAATGACATTTCTGTCCCTCCAAATAGTCGCTTAATTTTTAAATCCATCCCTAAATTTTATTTTTTGTCAATTAGGTTCTTCAAGTAATATTTTATGTCGATTCCATTCCTTTTACTCAATTTGACTGTAACCCGACCCATTTTGACCAAATTTTTTTTTTCATAAAATGAGTAAAGTTTCATAAAATATAGATTCAAAAAAATTAAATAAGAAAATAATACTTTATTTTCAAAAAGAATATATTTTTTTTTAATTTTTATGTAAAAATTTATTCCTAGAATTTTTTTTATTATTATTATATGTACTCTTAATATTAGAAATTTTAAAAACAAAAAATAAAAATAGAAATTAAAATACAAAAAAAAGTAAAAGATAAATAAAAAAACTGATTCATTTATTTTCAAAAAATAAATCAAAAAATAATTATTATTTGAAGGAAAAAAATAGAAGATTATTCATTTTTTTTAAAAAGGAGTAAATTTTATAAAATATAGATTAAAAAAAAATATTTTAAAAAAATAGAAAATTTTATTTTTTTAAAATGAGTAAAGTTTCATAAAATATAGATTCCAAAAAAGTAAATAAAAATATTTATTTTCATAAAACAAAATTAGAAATTTTTTATTTTTTAAAAGATGTGTAAATTTTCATAAAAACAAATAAGAATTAAAAGTTTTAAACTTTAATTTTTTTTAATCTATATTTTATGAAATTGTAGTCATTTTTGAAAAAAATAAAATTTTCTAATATTTTTTCCTAAAAATATTAATAATTTTTAAATTTATTTAAAATAATTATTATTTTAAAAATTTTAAAATAAAATATTTTTGTTAAATTAATTTTAAAATAAAATATTATTTTTAAAATAATTTTAAAACATTTTAGTTTTATTTAAAAAAAATGAATTGGCTAAATTGGGGTCGAGTCAACCTGAGTTTGGTTGGGTCAAAATAGGTCGGGTTACAGTCAAATAGGGTAAAAAAAATAAATTCGATAAAAAATGTCACTTTAAGAACCTAATTGACGAAAAATGAAAAGTAGGTGACAACTTAGAGCGACAAAAATGTCATTCAACCAATTTTAAGGTTAGAGTTATCCAATTTAATTCTGACTATAAATACCAAACTCTCTTTCTTTTTCTTCACTTATTACTAACACAAGAAACAAAAGCCACAAAGTAGAGAGAGATAGAGAGCTCAACAACACAGGGAGGGATAGAAAGGAGTAAGCTAAGCCACCAAGAAGGAAGGAAAGACAGGATCCAAGCGAAAGAGAAGCTAGCTACTACACACACTAGGTGTAATTAAACCCTAACATTTCTAAAGCTTAAAAATCTTTCTTTGATGAAAATAATTAAGCTTTATGTATACTTGAGATCATGTAAAACATATATATATATATATATATATATATATATATATATATATATATGTTATAATACCATGGATCATGGAAGAAAAATTGAAAGAACAAAGAAAAACATGAAAGGAACACAAACTAGTTAAAGAAAACCCTATATTAGCTTCCATAAATAGTTTATAAAGTGAATATGTGTGTATATGAATTTGTTCATGCTAAAGGCATATAATAACATGTTAGAGTATGTTAACATGAATTATGGCAAAAGAAATCAATGATCTTGTAAGAAACAAGAAAAATGAAAATTAAACAAGTTATGAAAATTTCAGAATATAGAGTAAAAACTCTAAAATAGAGGCTGATTTTGTAAAAAACCAAAATTTTAGCATGTTTCAAATTTTTTAGTAAACTTTGTTGGAGAAGATATATTTATAAGTTAACTAAAATCCTACACTGGTTTCAGGTTAAAATTCCTTATAAATTATTTTTGGAGATTTTTTTACTAAAATAGGACAGACTGGACAACTCCTTGACCTAGTTTTCGAAAAGAAAGTTCTGGGCAAATAAATAAGGACATAAAATCCAGGATTCTGGGGAATGAAACTTGAAAGTTTAAAGTGTATTTTGGCCCAAGATTAAACATAAACAGACTTGTAATGAAAGAGTTGTTACCAAAATAAAATCAGGGTTATTAAAATTAAAACAGTCAAAACTTGAGTTCTATCACTCCGTTGGAGATTAAATTTTGGGTAAAAGTGTATTTTGATGTGATAAAGATATTGCCCAAAAGTCATAATTTTTGGACTTAGTTTCGAATGTTAAAGAATTTTATAAATTTGGATAGAAATGGGCTTAAAATAAATAGTAACATTGTTGGGAAAAAGTTGAAAAAAAAATAGAAACTATCTAAATTATAATTATCTAGGTGGAGCCAGAAGGAGAAAAAATAATAAAATACTTAAAGTGGTTTAATAGATGAAGTAAAGTATAAAAATGTATGAAAATTTAATTAAAGAATAACCAGGAAATAAATAATATATTTTCCAAGCTAAAATCCGTCAAAAAGGGACGTATGAGGTTGCGTGACTAATAAATAAATACTGTAATGAGATTTTAAGGGTCTAAAAATGTACTCGAGGATAAATTTACATTACCCGAAAAATACTGAAACGAAGTTGTAAATAATTAGTGACGATAATTATTAATTAATTAAATATGGGTGGTGTAGGTTACTATCCCGAGACGCTTACTCGAGGAAAATGCAAACAAGAGAGACAAGTTCTCGCTCTCTTGTGCATTTGAACTTCGCTTATTATTAAATTGTTAATTTTTTTGAAAAGCTTCTTCAACCGTTCATAAAAGGAGTTTCTGTCATTTGTTCGACTTAACCTATTTGTTATGTCTATCAATTTATTGAACTGTTTATGATTCTTTTGGCGATATGTTAATCAAATCCAAATTATTTTGGTGCGGATCCTGAGGTTATGACTAAGTATGAATAACCCTAGAAATAATGGTATTATATTATGGTCGGGTAACCGACATTATCACGTTGTGTAAATACAGCGTAATTAAATGTTACGCATAACATGGGGGTATTTTTAGGCTGATCACCTAATGATACTCCAAGTAATAAGAGTTCGCAGTCTTCTTGACTGTTGAACGTCATGCAAAGGTTTACAGTATTTGTGAGTGTTAAACATTTGTGCAAAAAGTTCATGGTCCTTACGCCCACTCGATAACTCTCAAAAGAAATATTTTTTCTTGTGGACATTTAATTAAATTTGAGATTCCAAAATTTAATCATATTTAGAAATTTGATGCATTATTATCTACATAAATTTTTGTTGACTTCCTCGAATTGTTGATGATATTAATTCTTTCTAAATCCTTGAATATTGATTTGCTGCCAGTCATTTTTATTTTATTGTAAACTGCTATAGTTGCTAAGAAAATTAGTTACTTATTCTTGCATAAACTTTATGTTGACAACTAAGATCGAAGAACCCGAAGGGTCGGGTGTAAAAGATAAAGGAAATGACTAAACTAGCGATCGAGAAGGGATAAATAAATAATATTGTATTAGTTAAATAAATAATTAATGATGTAATATTTTAGAACTAATGTATTATTTCATACAGTGCAAGTAAGACATGAACATGTGTGTAAATAATATAAATAATTAATGTATCGTGTAGTGTAGCTTATAATATTATGAAATTCTGTAATTAAGCACACCTAGAGCGGGGGTGAATAGGTGTAAATACTTAGAAGTGATCTACAGTGGCCAATTTTTGATGTTTACGCAGGCTATAATCGGACGGTCTAACCCCATCCGTATTAGTTATATTCTTTGTCTGTTATAAACGGACAGCTAATACTTATCCGTATTAGTATAAAATTAAACCAAAATCTGTAAAATATTAAAGCTTAAAACAGAAACACAAGAACAGTAAATCACACCGAGATTTTTACGTGGTTCAGCCCCTATCCTCTAGTCTAGTAGCTTAATCCACGTCCAATCACAACTAGGATTGGAGACTCACTTTATTAAAATAATACTCAGCAATTATAAAGTAAATAACTCCCTGTTACAACGACAATCGATTGGACACCTTTGCCCCTTTGCACCTCTGCAACACCTCTCACCTCTGAGACTTTGATAGCTTTGTTGTACAGACTGAATATTACTAAAATAAAAACTCCAAGCCAACCTAGATTTGTACTATGTTTACAATAGATATTGAAATAAGAAATACAAAAGCACTGTAAACCAAGACTAAAAGAGTGATATGATAATTTGTGTGTATCTTTGTAAAACCCCAACTTTTTGAATAAAGATGAATTTTCTATAAATATTATTTTTGAATATTATGGAGTAAAATTGATATAATGTTATAGTTGGGGGTAATATTTATAAATTTTGCAAAGTACGCAAGTTGCTATATAATATTCGATTGGTCGGGGAATATTCGTCTTAACAGGGAATATTCGTAATGCGACACAATTATTGGTGGACCCCACAACGGAATTATTGTCGAATTGAAAAAATGACAAAAATATTTTATTAAAAATAACGGCGGAAGTTTTACCGTTGATACTGTTGAACTACTCGATAGTAAAAGTACAGTAATACGTGTGGTTGCATAGTAGCACACGGTACTGATTAGTAATGCTTATGTGAGAAGTCACTCAGTTTGATTCAATTATTGTCAATTAATTATATGAATTATTTAGCGATAATGAAGTTTTGTTTTATTCGTATTATTAACGTAATAAAACAGAAACATCTTTTTATATAAAACAGAATACTTTATTAAAGTTATTCTATAAATAGAATATATTATATTTTATTTAAAAGATTTTTCTTTAGATATGGACCGTCAGATTAAAGTAAATCAATCTGGACCGTTCATGGATTAGTTACTATGCATTCCATTTTCCTATAAATAGAAGCTCATTCCTTTATTATTTTCTTACGAATTCACTGAACTCTAGAGAGAGAAACTATAAAGAGAAACTATAGAGAGAAAGAAGAAAAGTATTCAGCTACTTAATTACTTCTTTATTTCAGTTCTTCTTTAAAAAGGTAAGGGATATTATTCTTTTGTATTCAAGAAGAGAACTTCTGTTATTCTATTTCTTTATTATTCTGTTGGAATAACCTGTATACGCAGAATACCCTATACTTGGTGACATTCTTCTATTATTCTGTTGGAACATCCTGTCTATGTGTTTTACACCGAACCTGGTTCCGTCTTTATTATTATTCTGTTGGAACATCCTGTCTGTGTGTTTTACACCGGACCTGGTTCCGTCTTTATTATTATTCTGTTGGAACATCTTATCTGTGTGTTTTACACCGGACCTGGTTCCGTCTTTATTATTATTCTGTTGGAATATCCTGTATGTGCGTTTTACGCCGGACCTGGTTCCATTATTTATTATTCTGTTGGAATAACCTGTCTGTGCGGTCTATCGCATGCATGGTGATTTCTTTTGTTATTCCATTCTTTATTATACTTAGTTGGTTAAAACTTTGACTTCTATACTCCATGAAATTAGTGGAATATCTTTGATATTTGTGCTTCATCTAGTATCTTTTCATGGAAATATTCTTCTAAGAATTCTTGAATTTTACTCCACAAAGCAGTATCATATTGACAATTTGAACGTTGTTAATTCTTGGATAAATTAATTCTTGAACTTGTTTTATTGAATACTTATATCATTGTCATCATCCTAATGTTTATAAAATGTTAAAAGTCATCTGTGGCCTGTAGTGCATAGATGGACTTGGTATGATTATGACCAGGGATTATTCGGTATAATCATGACCGTAATGTTACAAATGATGTGGTAAAAGTCCTTATTGGCCCGTAGTGCATTGATAGACAGTTGTTAGCATGATCATGACCATTAATGAATACACAAATATTCTTGGCCCGTAGTACATAGATAATTGTGGTCGTGATACTAAAGAATATCCTTGGCCGTAGTGCATGGGTGATTCGACGATATGGATTATTTTATTAAGCTGAGTCCCAGCAATAACAGTGTTGAAAAACCTTTTAAATCATAGAAGATAGTAGATTTTATTCTCTACTTGACTCTTTTAATGGATTGCTTGTTCCACTGCAGTTAAACTTGATGTTTATTATATTTTATCAGTTTAACATTGTTGAAGGCTAATGATAATTTATTTTGCATTATCTTAGTCATAATATTTCTTACTGGGCTAGTTGAGCTCACCCTTTCTTTCACTGTTCTTTTCAGGAAATGAGAATATAGCTGGGACGAGTCGGAGAATGGAGTGATGGACCAGATGATAGAATTAGTAGTCCTCACTATTCTGTTAAATAGTGTGACAATAATTATAATGAGGACTCCTTTTAAGTTTGTATAATCTCTAGTAGACAATAATTGTATTCAAACTCACAGTTATGTTTTGTCGTAATGTACACGACAGTTGTATAATTAAGTTTTATTTGAATTATGTACCATGTATCTGGCGACCCAAGATGGGTGATGTATACCTAATTTTGGGGGCGTCACAATCTTGGATAGCTTTCTTGAAGAGTTTATGTCCTGTAGTCTTATATCTCCTTGAAGCCGAGAAACACAGTATATATAAAGAAGTAGACCTGGCAAACATGGCCCAGGCCCGCGAGCTAGGCCGACCCGCCCGCCACGGGCTGGGCTTTGGGTTGCATTTTTTTGGCCCAAAAAAATCTGGGCCTTTTTGGCCCGCCCGTTTTTGGCCCGTGAAATCCAGGCCCGCGGGTGGCCCGGCCCGTGGCCCTCGATATTTTTAATTTTTAATTTTTTAAAACAAAATGTTGCTACTTGTGGGTTATGAGGCTTGAACCCAAGACTTGTAAGTAAATAAATAAGAGTTCAAACCAATTGAGCTACAACAACTGTTTATTTTTAATGCAATCTTCAATATAAAAATATATTTTTATACAAAAATATCATATGCTAATACCATACAAAAGTTAACAAGCTTCAATATAAAAATATATTTTTATTCATTTTTAGCCTTGTTTATTTTTAGGCTAGAGCAGTAATTAATGACAAAACACATTTTAAATATTATTAAAATTAATATAAAAATACTGTTACTTATAATGTAGTTCAGAATATGGTCCAACCTGAACCAGGTTTGTCATTTTGAACATCATAGTTCCTAGATTAGTGATTTGCTATATTATTTGAATTAGTTCAGTCTTTATTTGAAATAGTTCTTCAATTTCAAAGTATAAAACTAATAATTATTAGTTTAAGTTAGATAATAGATAATATAATTATAAAAATTTAAAATTATCTATATATTAGTATTAATTACGGTATTTATTATTTTTAAAAGTTAAATAAATTATATTAATTTTAAAGTATAATTTTAAAAAATCAAATTTAATTTTAATATTTATTATTATTACTATTTTTGGTGTAGCAAGATTTTACAAAAAAAATAGAGAAAGAAGCCCGCGGGCTGGGCCGGGCCGGCCCAACCCGGGCCACGAGCCTCACATTATTAGCCCGCCAAAACCTGAGCCATTTTGGCCCGGCCCGGGCCTGCTCGCCCGTTTGCCACCTCTATAAAGAATAAAGCAACGACTATGTTAACGTTCCAATTCATCCAGCAACGGCTATTACTTTTTAATTGAAATAGGATATGAACGTTAGCAAAAACAACCTCAGTAGATAAGGAAATACAGCTATGAAGTAGTCAAATAAAATACAAAGACTAGCTGAAAAAGTCCTATTGGCAGTTAGCATTATCTCTTCAAAATAGCAACTGCAGTTATTAACTTTGAATAAGAGTCATTAATTATACCAATTCCTAAAACATCTCCAAAACACGTATAAATTGGTAACTCAATATACATATATCAGATAACATATATATATATATATATATATATATATATATATATATATATATATATATAGGGAGCAGATCCTATCCGGACTCCCGCATTTTAACAAAATGCGGACCTTTTTTTTTTTTTTTGCTTTTTTTTTAAACAACTAAAAAAAATATTTAATATTTTATGGAATTAAAATTTTTTCATAATAAAGTGTTTTGGGCGTGATTTGGGTACGTATAACAAAACATGGTGGTACAGTTTGTGCAGACTGTACCACCATTTTTTGGTATAGGTATTCAAAACACGCCCAAAACACTTTATTATGGAAAAATTTCAGTTCCATAAAATATTAAATTTTTTTTTTAGTTGTTTTAAAAAAAAAAAGCAAAAAAAAAAAAGGTCCGTCTTTTACTAAAATCCGGGATCCCTGATAGGATCCTGGTTGTATATATATATATATATATATATATATATATATATATATATATATATATATATATATATATATATATATGTTTAATCACGTCAATAAACTTGAGCTAGCATACAAAGTGATTAATCAATGCAATAACCTATGCAAACTAATATATATTTATATAATTAATAAGCATAAAAATATTTGAATAACATGACCCAATTAAATTATAAGCCAATATAAAATCAATTTAGCCCATATAAACATTGTCATCATTAAAACCACAAAGTATATATACTAAAATTCTTCCCCTTTTTGATGATGACAATATATATACCATACTCCTCCTAAATATATGACTCCCCCTTAATTTAGGCGTATTTGTCAAACAAAATCTTTCAACATGGTATGTATATCAAATATTGCATGTTAATTGCATGTAAAAATAGTACTCAAAACATGACAGTAAACAAGAATCATATATCTTAACCAGCCAAAACAGATTCAAATGTTTACCAAATCCCAAAATATCCAAATTAGTTATTCAAACCAAAAACAGAGTCTAAACTCAAAATATTTAAATATCCAATCAAAAATCCCCAAAATCTCTCCCCGTTTGGCATCATCAAAAAGGAGAAATTAGTTGTCTTCCTGATCAGTCTCAAATAACCCATCTTCAATCTTCTCAGTAAGTTCCTTGAATTGAACATCTAAGGATTCAACCTTCTTAGTAACTGTGAGTACTCTATCGGATAAGGAATTAAGTGAAGCTGAAAAATTATGCATGAGTTCAAGCATTATGTCGAACTTGGAATTCATATCAGTAACAAGTTGAGAAAGTTCTGAATTTTGAGAAGGAGGAGGAATTGGAATAGAATGAGTAGTAGGAGAATGAGAAGGAGAAATAGTAGGAGCAGTAGGATCAGGAATATCTTCTTCAATGGCCCAAGATAAAATATTGTCAGCCCCAATTTTGAGTTTTGAATTTTTAAACACCAAGTCATCAATTACTTTAGTTAATTGAAAAACTTCTTCATTCTCAAACGATATATCAAAATGGGAAAATATCTTTGTCAAAAAGTCACCATATGGAAAACATTTAGATTTAGTTTTGACACAACTTTCCATATGATTTATCATTAAAAGAGCACAATTAAATATTGTTTTTGACAAAATAAGGGATGACACTATTAAATCTTGATAAGTCATTTCGGACCTACCACCAGTACGAGGAATAAGATTTGCACGAATAAGCTTATGAATCACACTATTTAATGGAGTTGTTTCAAGAATTGTGGGTAAAGAAACAAACTCAGATGTGGGACAATCTTTAACTATTCGCAATTATTGCACAACAGAGAGGTTTTCAAATTCTAGTGGCCCTTTTAAAGTGAATGGGGAAGTGCCAGAACAAGGTATGTCAAACAAAACACCCAGTAACGCAGAGTCTATTAAAATTGTTTTGTTTTTCATAAAAGTTTGAATCTGATTATGTGCAACAGACAGATTCCCATAAAATTATTTAATCAATTTGGGATAGGCATATGTTGGGGGAAATAACAAACTAAATAGACCAAGTTGATTAAAAATTTCAGTAACATCAATAGTATGAAAAAGAATAGGGTCGACAGGTTTCCCAAACACAATGGGTTTATTGACCATTAATTTCTGAAATTGATTTGCAAATTTTTGGGAATGAAAAACAATAATTGAATCATGAGTGCTAGAAATAGAATTGGAAATGGGTATACTCACAGCAACTCAGTTTTTACCCTTAGATGTTTCCTTTGTCTTCTTCATCTTCTTTGAAGAAGTTCCCAAATCAGATACCATCTTGGACAAATTTCGGTTCAGGCGTCTCTCAGCCTTTAGTTCCATGGACGAGGACGGTGCTTCATCTTGATGATCCGGCGAGTGAGATGCTACTTCCACCGTTTTGGGTCGTTGTATAGGCTGCCGTCCGGTATTGACGATAAACCCGCCCCTTGTTTTAGCCATTTTTATGGAGATTATGTGAAAACTTGAAGCAAATAGGGAGAAGAACAAACCCTAGGTGAGACAAAAGCGTGATAGGAGGGACAGAGGAACACAATACGTGACAGAAGAAACAGAGAAGATGAAGGGTTTTTAAAAAAAATCTTTGTTACGGATATCATAGGAAAAAGAGAAGAAGTAAAGAATAACTAATAAAGAAAAATTAGATAACAGAATACTAAAAGGTTTTAGATACTTGATCAGTTTAGAATGTGGTCCAAGAAGAGTGGGAGATGAAGAGTTTTTTTTAAAAAATAGAAACAGGTAAGAACTGATAAAAAATCTATTTCCGCTCAAAAACCAACATCACAAATACCAATCACACCCCCATAAATTGAAAATATCAATTTTACCCTTATGTAAATAAGATCAGAATGATAACTTCACATAAATCAAGTATAACAAATAATAATGTGAATTGAATCCTAATATAATTTTTATATCATATAAAAAACTGAAATATATATATAATTTTTTAATTTTATAATGTTTTTAATTATTATTATAATTTATTTTTTTAAATTCTAACCACATACATGCATTCCAAGTTCTCTTCTCAAAGTGCAAAAACGCTCTTCACTGAAAGGTTTTGTAAAAATATCCGCTAATTGATGTTTAGTAAGGACAAATACTAATTTAATTAACCCTTTAGCAACATTATTTCTTAAAAAATGATGTCTAACTTCAATATGCTTAGTACGAGAATGAAGCACAGGATTTTTTGAAATATCAATTGCACTAGCATTGTCACACATAATAGGCACATTTTCACATATCACATTAAAATCATGAAGAGTTTGAATCATCCATAAAATTTGAGAACAACAACTACCTACCGTTAAATATTCACCTTTCGTAGTAGACAAGGCAACTGATGTTTGCTTTTTGCTGTGCCAAGCCACAAGGCTTTGTCCTAAAAATTCTCAAGCACTGCTTGTGCTTTTTCTATCAACTTGGCACCCTGCATAATCTACATCTGAATATCCAATTAGTTCAAAGCTAGGAGATACAGGATAGTATAAGCCAAAATTAATAGTACCAGATAAATATTTTAATATTCTTTTTACCGCTTTAAGATGAGATTCTTTCGGTTGAGCTTGAAATCTAGCACAAAGGCATACACTATACATAATTTTCGGTCTTGATGCAGTTAAATAAAGTAAACAACTAATCATACCTCGATACATTGTCACTTCAACATCTTTACCTGTAACATCAGTAGTAAGCTTGATGGTAGTACTCATTGGTGTTAACTTTGGTTTGGTATTTTCAAAACCAAATCTCTTTAATAACTCATTTATATACTTGGATTGATGAATGTGTATCCCTTCATTGGATTGTTTGATTTGAAGCCCCAAGAAATAGTTTAATTCGCCCATAAGGCTCATGTTAAACTCATTATGCATACATTGGGAAAACCACTCACACAAAGAGTTAGTAGTAGCTCCAAAAATTATGTCATCCACATAAATTTGAACAATTAATAAATTTTTATTTTTGGTTTTAATAAAAAGAGTAGAGTCAATCTTATCACGATTAAAACCATTTTCTAATAAAAACTTGCTTAGTCTTTCATACCAAGCTCTTGGAGCTTGTTTTAATCCATACAAAGCCTTTTTCAATTTAAACACATGGTGTGGATATTTTTCATGTTCGAAACCGGGTGGTTGCTTAACATATACTTCTTCATTTAAGTAACCATTTAAGAAAGCACTTTTTACATCCATTTGATATAATTTAAATTGTCTAAAGCATGCATAGGCTAATAAAATTCTTATAGCTTCCAACCTTGCAACAGGGGCAAAAGTTTCTTCATAGTCTATACCTTCCTGTTGATTATAGCCTTGAGCTACCAATCTGGCTTTGTTTCTTATTATAACACCATTTTCATCTAATTTATTTTTGAAAATCCATTTTGTACCAATAATAGATGCATTTTTAAGTGGCTTAACAAGATCCCATAACTGACATCGTTTAAATTGGTTTAACTCTTCCTGCATGGCGATTGTCTAATTTTCATCTTGAATTGCTTCTTTGGCATTTTTTGGTTCAACTTGAGAAAGAAAAGCTAAAAATACACAATAAATCCTTGTTTTCCTTCTTGTGTTCATCCAAGTGTCAGGATCTCCAATAATCAAGTTTGGAGGATGATTTCTCACAGTTCGAGATGATTTAGGAAGCTTGGCAGTAGTCATCTGTTCGTTAGATTCAAACTGTGGTATGCCGCATTCTGCATCAGTGTGTTCGTCTGAATTTTCTTCTAAATCGGACGGGTCTGGCTGTCGGTTTTTTGGTGTCTACATGTTTGAGTTTTCTACTAAAATGGATGGGTTATGCTGTCTAATTTCAGCTGTATTTCTTTCTGATTCGGACGGCTTAGGCTGCTTGATTTCAGCTGTCTTTCCTTCTGATTCGGACGGTTTAGACTGTCCGAATTTAGCAGTTTGGCTTCCACGACTCAAATTATTATTTCCTGTAGAATCCTTATCTTTCGACATATCATAGTTAAATTCATCAATATTACATACACTGACTCTTCAACCTTTAATTTATCAAGATTATAAACCCTATATGCCTTACTATGTACTGAATAACCAAGAAAAATAGCTTCGGTCGATTTTGCACCAAATTTTCCAAGATTACTATTAGTATTTAAAACAAAACATTTAGCACCAAACACTCTAAAATAATTAATATTAGGAATCCTTTTGTTTAGTAACTCATATGTTGTTTTTAATAATATGGGTCTAATCAATACTCTATTTAGAATGTAACATGCAGTACTTACAGCCTCTGCCCAAAATCTTTTAGGCAGTTTACTTTCTTGAAGTAAAGTTCTTGCAGTTTCTTGGAGAGTACGATTTTTGCGTTTCACTACACCATTTTGTTGTGGTGTTCTTGGTGCAGAAAATTCATGTGTAACACCTCTCTCACTGCAAAATGGTATAAAGTCTTTTCCAAATTCCCCACCATGGTCACTCCGAATACCAATTAGCTTGAGGCTGTGTTTTGTTTCAGCATTCTTTATAAGCTTTTCAAATTCTGCAAAAGCTTGATCTTTAGTTTTCAAAAATAAAACCTATGTAAATCTTGAAAAATCATCAACAATAACAAAAGCATAATGATTATTTCCTAAGCTAGCATATCTCTCGGGTCCAAACAAATCAAGATGCAATAATTGAAGAGGTAAAGAAGTTGATACCTGATTTTTACTGATAAAGGAATTTCTTGCTTGCTTACCTAACTGACATGCATTACAAATCCCCGTCTTTTCATATTTTAGCTTTGGCAATCCTTTGACAAGGTTCTTGGTAGCTAGTTTGTTAATCAACTCCATATGCACATGTCCTAACCTTCTATGCCAAAGTATAGTTTGATCTTGAATAGTAGTTAGGCAAATATCTTCATTTTGATTTTCAAAATTAATTGTATAAATATTACCTTCCCTTTGAGCAATTAAAGGAATATTGTGAGAAGCATGAATAATAGCACATTTATCTTTTTCAAAGATTACTTTATGTCCACTATCCATTAGTTGACTTACACTAATTAAATTATATTTTAATCCTTCAACATAATGAACATTATCAATGAAAACCTTACCATTTCCAATTTTACCTTTACCGACGATTTGGCATGTGGTGTCATCTCCAAAGGTAATAGTTCCTCCCTTCTTCGTAGCTAGTGAAATGAATTTAGTACTATCACCTGTCATGTGTCTAGAACATCCACTGTCGAGTACCCATTTATGTGATGGTACTTTGGCTTTTAAACATACCTACAACACAAAGAAGTAACTCATCGTTTTGGTACCCAAATCTGCTTGGGTCCGATATTATTAGTAGCAATTAAATCTCTTTTCTTTACCCGAACTTGTTTTTTTTTTAATTTTATAACAGTTTGTATCAAAATGTCTTTTTAAACCATAATTTTTGCATGTAACAAAAGGTGAGCAATAAAGAGGCTTGTCCCTTGGTTTATTATTTATTACTCTAATTTTATTAGTAGTGCTTGTAATATTTTTAACAGGATTGTACCCAATTCCTTGTTTATCTAGACTTGACCTTTGAGCACCTTGAATTCTCTTCCCCTTGAACAAATTTTGCAAGATCCTTTTTCAATGAAATTATTTCTTCCTCATTATTATTTTGCATGGTTAATATTTTTCCATCATTAAAAGCATCAATACAAGTATCTCTCATTTTCAAACTTTCTTTTAAAACATCATTTTCCTTTTTAAGATCATTAAATTCTTCATTTAATTTGTTTGCACGATTATATAGAATTTAATTATAGTTATCAAGATAATCAATTTTAGCATTTAACTTAGATACTTCACTTGATGTGCAATCTTTAACTATTTCTTGTTTTTCTTCAATTAATGTTTCTACTTCTTTCATTAAATCATTTATCCAATTTTTTAAATGAGCATTTTTCTTTTTAATACGAATATTTTCATTTTTTAAAACTAGATAATCAGAAATAGTAATATCACCAAGTTCAGAATTTACCTAAGATGATTTTTGATTGCATAATCCAGTGAAACACAGTTGTGCAGTTTCATCTTCTTGTTCTTCATGATTGGACTCATCATCGCTCCTTGTCATTAATGCCTTTCCTTTTGAGTTGCTTGCTTTGTTCTTCCTTTTTAATTGGAAGCAGTCTCTCTTGAAATGTCCGGGCCTTCCACATTAAAAACAGGCATCTTCTTGTGGCTTTTGCTTGGCGTCTTTCTTGTTGTTGAATGTTTTGCCTTGAAACTTTGATTTATTCTTCTTTCTAATCAGCTCTCTCAATTTTTTGGACATCATAGCTATTTCTTTATCAGAATCTTCATCATCACTTTCTATGTAGCTTTCAACTTGAAGAGCTAAGGTCTTCCTTTTAGGTCCTTCTTCTTCTTCTTCTTCATCATACCTCTTTAGTTGATTTTCAAATTCTTCAAGTTCTCCAGATAACGTTAGAGTTTCCATCGTGCTGATTGTAGTTGAGTCTTAAAGAGTTGTAACTTTTGGTGCGAACCATTTGGGCATGACTCTAAGTATCTTTCTATTTATCTCCCTTTGATCAATTTTTCGGCCGAGCATGCTTAGAGAGTTCATAAGAGTAAGGAATCTAGCTTGAGCTTCTTTGACGGATTCATTCTTCTCTAACCCGAAAAGTTCATATTCTTGCATTAACATACTTAATTTGACTTCTTTTACCTTTGTAGTTCCCTCATGGCTCATGATGATTGTATCCCATATTTCTTTAGCAGTGGTGCATGCAGAAACTTTGTCAATTTCAGCTTAAATCATCCCATTTAGCAGTGTGTTCATGGCTTTGGAGTCGTAGGATACCATGTATGATTCATTTGAATCCATTTCCATGAGAGTCTTCGGTTTTCCATCATCATATCTTGGAATGACAGGGCTATTTTCAACAACCCACCATTCCCATGGGTTTCGTTTGAGATAAATCATCATTCTAAACTTCCAAAAGTCAAAGTTTTCACTTCCGAGCAACAAAGGTGGTCGGCTTGTGGATTGACCTTCTTGAAAATTGAGGTGTGCCATAGGATCTTTCCCTACGACCTGCAAAGATCAATATTAGTAGAGCCTTGCTTTGATACCAAATGAAATTCTGTAATTAAGCACACCTAGAGGGGGGGTGAATAGGTGTAAATACTTAGAAGTGATCTATAGTGGCCAATTTTTGAAGTTTAATATAGCTGGCTATAATCAGACGGCCTAACCCCGTCCGTATTAGTTATATTCTTTGTCTGTTATAAACGGACAGCTAATACCTGTCCGTATTAGTATAAAATTAAACCAAAATCTGCAGAATATTAAACCTTAAAATAGAAACACAAGAACAGTAAATCACACCGAGATTTTTACGTGGTTCAGCCCCTATCCTCTAGTCTAGTAGCCTAATCCACGTCCAATCCCAACTAGGATTGGAGACTCACTTTATTAAAATAATTCTCAGCAATTGCAAAGTAAATAACTCCCTGTTACAACGACGATCGATTGGACACCTCTGCCCCCTTTGCACCTCTGCAACACCTCTCACCTCTGAGACTTTGATAGCTTCGTTGTACAGACTGGATATTACTAAAATAAAAATCCCAAGCCAACTTAGACTTGTACTATGTTTACAATAGATATTGAAATAAGAAATACAAGAGCACTATAAACCAAGACTAAAAGAGTGATATGATAATTTGTGTGTATCTTGGATAGCTTTCTTGAAGAGTTTATGTCATGTAGTCTTGTATCTCCATGAAGCCGAGCAACGCAGTATATATAAAGAAGAAAGCAACGACTATGTTAACGTTCCAATTCATCCAGCAACGGCTATTACTTTTTAATTGAAATAGGAGATGAACGTTAGCAAAAACAACCTCAGTAGATAAGGAAATACAGCTATGAAGTAGTCAAATAAAATAAAAAGACTAGCTGAAAGAGTCCTATTGGCAGTTAGCATGATCTCTTCAAAATAGCAACTGCAGTTAGTAACTTTGAATAAGAGTCCTTAATTATACCAATTCCTAAAACATCTCCAAGACACGTATAAATTGGTAACTCAATATATATATATATATATATATATATATATATATATATATATATATATATATATTGGAAGAATATAACCCAACAATTAAATATGAGAAACTTAAGGAATACCAATACCAGATTTTCAATCTCCTTAAAATACTCCAATTCACATTAGAATTAGTCTTCATACCAAAATAGGTTAGATACTCCAAAGCAAATCAGGATAGATACTAACATATATATATTAGATTCTAAAAACTTTAATCACGTCAGTAAACTTGAGCTAGCATACAAAGTGATTAATCCATGCAATAACCCATGCAAACTAATATATATTTATATAATTAATATGCATAAAAATATTTGAATAACATGACCCAATTAAATTATAAGCCAATATAAAATCAATTTAGCCCGTATAAACATTGTCATCATTAAAACCACAAAGTATATATACTAACATATTAGTTAGTTAGCATGTATGTGGATGAATAGTGATGCATCAAATCTGTTCAAACTAGTACACGAATTTGGTGACGTGACAATTATTTGCAACAAAGTTAAAGAACCAAGCTATTCACATACGAACAAACGTTTTCCTTTTCCCTTTGTATATTTTGAGTTATAGAACTTAATCCCTCTCTCCAATATTGGCGCTCAGCATCTGTGTTCTTTTTTATCAACAGAATATAAATTACATGCTTGACAAGCATGATAAGATTTACTGAAAAAAGGAAACTAACCATTTCGATTTCGCGTCATAATTGTTATCCTTTTAGATAGCATGTAAACATGCCAGACAATTTTAGACGGCAGGTTGTCCTACTAATTATTTTTTCATTCTTCAAGTAAGTTAAGTATAACTACTTCTTTACATTTTATATCAAAACGAGAGAAATAGTTTTTCCTTACCGTCTCTCAAACTACGTACACTTCATAGTAATTTAAGAGAGCTAAGAAAACAAGGATGGCATACAATATCATCTTATTGAGCTTTTTAGCTATCACTTGTACTCAAGTCGTCGCAAGTGTTATTCTATACAAGATTTTTGCGTTAAAGACCTTTCAACCTCAAGTAAGGATGCAACTATACGCTCGATTAATTCTTTTTACTGTATTTACAAAAACAAGTTGGATTTATATAGGAGAAATTGTATTTTAGATACTTTGTTAAACAGGTATTATAAAATTGTAACTCTTTGTTATATAAAATGCTACTTGTTTCTGTAGACTACCGAAATGGACTGTCCATTGTGAGCAACCTAAAATCAAGATCTTGTCAAAATGTGTTTGCTTCTAACATATATATTTTTCATTATTTCAGTGCAAGTGAATTTTGATTATGCTTGTATCGACTCAAAGCTTGCAACAACTGATCATTTTTTCATTAGTGAGTTTCATATGGCTAGTAACACATCAAATTCTCTTGGTTCCGGGGTAACCCTAGTTAACACTCTTGGTATCTCAATGGTGCGCATTGACTATGCACCCTAAGGTGTTGTCCCTCCACACATACACCCTCGTGCAAGTGAAATGCTAGCAGTTTTAGAAGGGAAGATCTATGTTGGATTTGTGACCCCCAATCCAGAAAATAGAGTCATCTCGAAGATCCTACAAAAGGGTGATGTGTTTGTCTTTCCGATGGGGCTTGTTAATTTCCAACAAAATATCGGATATGGAGATGCTGTTTCTATATCTATCTTGAGATGCCAAAATCCGGTAGGATTACTATAAGCGATGCTATTTTTGGTTCAAAACCTTTGATCAGTTCTGATGTTCTTGCTAAGGCCTTTCAAGTGGATAAGAATGTAATTGATTAGCTTAAAAATTAGTTGTATAGATTTCTTAGTTCTTAGAGATTCATAACGCAGTTGGGTTTGCTGGAAATCAATGAAAATGGATTTAAGAACTGATTCGTGAATAAGTAGAATAGTCAACCAATATAGTCAGGAGGTCGGCAAACTATAAGGCATACAAGTTAGCTAAGCATGGTGAATTCTGTTGAAAGGAGTATACGATGGGGTATGTACACTATGATGATATGAAATATTCAAATTATCTTATTACTATGCTGATCATGGTCCTTATGGAGTAATGCCAATAATATATAATACATTATTATGATTTACTACCAACATTCTAGGTGCTTGGAACTTATATGTTTATTTCATTTGGCTTTTCTTCCATTTGAACTAGGTCTAATTTTTTAGAAGGTATCTTTGTAATGTCTGGAATGTGCATGTCTACAACCTTGTAGACATGTACTTTGTTTTTATGTTGTTTATAAACCTAAACGCAATTAATACCTAAACACAATTACATCAGTGAAGGATCCAAAATTAAATATTTGGATTATGACTACATAGAATTACGTTGCTCAATATACAACAAACCTACAATCTTAATTTTAAGATCCTATACCAAGTCTTCAATAAACCTACATAAAAATACTGTTTACGGTTCTGCTGGAATAACAAGGGATTCGGGGTTCCACATGATCAACACCCCTCCCTCTTCCGCTCAAGCTCATTTGAGGACTTCATTGTTTCTTTTAATGCTTTGTCCAACGTATCCCTAATTGAACTCATAATGTGGTCTGGCCTGCAGGTTATCAAAAATCACATATAAATATGACAACAATATTGTTACCACTTGCACGATTTTAATTAAGTTTCTTGTTTTGCTACATTTTCAGTTTTGTATATATATATATATACGGTCCAGATTTTAAGCTCACTCTTTATCTAACATACCTTGCTCACCCCCCTTTAACAACGGACTGGGCGACGATTTGGTCCGTCGCTATATGTTGGGTCCGTCTCTAAAAGTTAAGACTACAATTCTATATATAGCGACAAACCGAATCGTCTCCCGATCCGTCGCTAAAGGGGGGTAAGCAAGATATGTTAGATAAGGGGTGAACTTGAGATTCAGACCGTATATATATATATATATATATATATATATATATATATATATATATATATTTGTGTGTGTCTGTCAAATCTGAGTAATTTTTTTCTTTATAATGATGCTAGCAACAATGGAAATGCCAAATGAGTCAAGTTTCCAAACAAAAGTTAGAGTAAGAGAATATACAGAAAAACAAACAGAAGCAGTAAGCTTAAAATATACTCATTTCACTCTCTATTTATTTCCTTTATTAATTTTATTCCTTCAATTCAAAAGTAGCATATATGGTCGGAAATTCAAACTTTCCATTAATTTTTTTAATTTTTTTTTAAGTTTACCAATTATAAAATCCCTTAGTTACCACTTCTATTTCCCTTATTTTCTTCCTGGATATCTATTCTACTTGAAGAAGAAGAAGCGACTATTATAGTTTCAGTTAAATGAAAATGGAAGAAACATTTCTCATTTTGACAATTTTTTCATTCCAAAATTATAAATACCCCTAGTGTACGAATTTTTTCATTTCAAATATCATCCCCATTTAAACAAGTTTTAAATGCTTTTTTTAAGGTTTACAAGTATTATCCTCAAATATCAAGATTCTACAAATAATGCAATTACATTGACTCTTTATGTCCGTATGATATGGAGCAAGTATATATATATATATATATATATATATATATATATATATATATATATATATATTCCCCACTAGCAAAAAATAGAAGCATTCATACCCTAGAGGTAAATAATAAGGATATGTATTAAGTAATTGATCTTTAATCGATGATTCAACTCTTGCCATACAAAACAAACTTAACATATATCACCCAAAACTAATTACTCTACTCAACTAATATAATTAAAGAATAATGCTAGAGACAGAAACTATTCTACAAATATTTTACAAATTGCTGATGTGGCATACTCCACCTCAGCATATTGTGTGGGGCGAAAACTATATTGAAATAATAGTTTGTGTCTATAGCATTACTCATAATTAAAATATGAATCTAACTTCCAAAGTTTGACATTTTGGATTATTAAGACATCATATTTTCCCAGACATTTATACTTGGCAAGGGAAATTACCAAATTATATTACTCACCAGATGGTCCCTACTATAAGTGCAACAAGCTTGAATTCTCCCGCAAACAAATTGAAATGCGATGAATAACGACCTATAATTTAAATAAAAATGGAATTAAAATTTGACTAATAATAATTCAAACAATTGAAGTTAGTCAAAATTTATGTTTAGGTTTCTACAACTAGAGTAGTTGCAGGCGCTATATACATCACATCCTCATATATAAATAAAAATATCCAAGTCTGTCAATTAAGACAAACTCCAAATCAGAAGCTTGTATCCAACTGCCAAAAGAAATTTTAGAAACACTATTGAAACTTTAACACAACCTTCCTCTATGGTGAAGGCCAATATATTATGATAATAACATGAGCATTTTATTCAGAGCCGTTCCTGAGATTTTGATGGCCGAGGGCCAAAAATGAAAACGAGACCCTTTTCAAAAAATTGTCATCACCCAAAAATAAAGGTAAAAATAAATAAATAAAAAGTATAAGTTGTATCCAAAAAAATATATTTTCAGAGCTTAAAACAAAATAGTTCGACTACAACAAAATATATGAGAATACATTCATTGAAAGATACTTTTTATAGTATTCTTAGAGCCAAAATCTCTAATCAAATGTTCAAAATCCTTTATATATATATATATATATATATATATATATATATATATATATATATATATATATGGGAATCCTTCCATAGCAGCCGGTTGCCATGAGAACTATGCAACAACCCCTTTTGGACCGTTGATAAATTGATTTGAAGGCTGAGATTAGAATTAAAATTTGATTAGCCGGCAAAGGTTGTTGTGCCTAATTATATACTTGTACCGACTTCTATTTTAATAAGAGAGGCCCACGTAAAATTATATTGTCAGTATAGTTATAAAAAATGAATATTTATGATTAAAATAATAAAGCCGGAAGAGCTTGTACCGGCTTCACCATTTTTTTTTTCTTTTTTTTTTCTGGCCGGTACAGCTTGTACCGGCTTACATTTTTTATTTTTTTTTTCTTCTTTTCTCCATTATATGTTATGACTTAGCAAATTAAAATAAAATAAAATAATAAAAAAGGACCCGGCCGGTACAGCACTATTCGCTGCTAAACAGATTCGAACTCGCGACCACCAATCCCTCGTCATATGATCACCTGAGCACAACGAGCCTAGCTGCTAATTTCAACCAGGATATATTATTATAGGAAAACTTCACCATCTCCCAAAATCTATATATTATTATTATATTACGATTTATTTTTATATAAATCTATATTATTAATTGGATTTGTTAAAATAGAAATAAGTTAATATCTATATTTATTATTATCCCCTTTAATATTTTTTCTTATTTTTGTAATAATATCAATAAAAGGATTATTAATATATAAAAAATAAATATCATTCTTTAATAAAATATAAAGTGATCATTATAAATCTTGCATTATTAGTATTAATAATTATATTATTAAGCAATGATTACTAATAATAAAATCATTGCTTAATAATAAAATCATTGCTTAATATATAAAATCATTACTAATAATCATTGCTTAATAATAAAATTATTAATACTAATAATGCAAGATTTATAATGATCACTTTATATTTTATTAAAGAATGATATTTATTTTTTATATATTAATAATCCTTTTATTGATATTATTACAAAAATAAGAAAAAATATTAAAGGGGATAATAATAAATATAGATATTAACTTATTTCTATTTTAACAAATCCAATTAATAATATATATTGATATAAAAATAAATCGTAATATAATAATAATATATAGATTTTGGGGGATGGTGAAGTTTTACTATAAAGATATATCCTTGGTTGAAATTAGCAGCTAGGCCCGTGGTGCTCGGGTGGTCATATGACGGGGGATTGGTGCTTGAGGTCGCGAGTTCGAATCTATTTGGCAGCGAATAGTTGGATACAGAAAAAAAAAATTTATTTATTTCCCAGCCGTGACAGGCTGTACCGGCGGGTCCTTTTTTATTATTTTATTTTATTTTAATTTGTTGAGTCATAACATATAATGGAGAAATGAAGAAAAATAAAATAAAAAATGTAAGCCGGTACAAGCTGTACGGCCGAAAAAAAGAAAAAAAAGGGTGAAACTGGTACAAGCTCTTCCGGCTTTATTATTTTAATCATAAATATTTATTTTTTATAACTATACTGACAATATAATTTTACGTGGGTCTCTCTTATTAAAATAGAAGCCGGTACAAGTATATAATTAGGCACAACAACCTGTGCCGACTGATCAAATTTTAATTCTAATCTCAGCCTTCAAATCAATTTATCAACGATCCAAAAAGGGGTTGTTGCGCAGTTCTCATGGCAATCGGCTGTTATGGAAGGATTCCCTATATATATATATATATATATATATTATATATATATATATATATATGGTTTTAATCCATGGCAAACGTTTGCCATGGACACTGTTCAGCAACCAAGTTGATTACCGTTGATCTGGACAATGGAAGACTAGGATTGATCAACAATTCCCCCTGTCGCTACAGCTTGTAGCGGCAATCCTTTTTCCTTTTTGTCTGTTAGCTTATTACATTACTGCCCGTAACAATATAATGCATGCTTGCCGCTACAGGCTGTAGCGGCAGTGTGGGTGTGACGCCCCCAAAATTAGGTATACATCACCCATCTTGGGTCGTCAGATACATAGTACAGAATACAAATACAACTTAATAATACAACTGTCGTGTACAATACGACAAAACATAAACTGTGAGTTTGAATACAAATATTATCTTCTAGAGAGTATTCATACTCAAAAGGAGTCCTCATTACATTTATTAACACACCATTACATAGAATAGTGAGGACTACTAACTAATACTATTCTTCGGACCATCACTCCGTTCCCCGACTTGCCCCAGCTACGTTCTCATTTCCTGAAGAGAACAGTGAAAGAAAGGGTGAGCTCAACTAGCCCAGTAAGAAATATTATGACTAAGATAATGCAGAATAAATTATCATTAGCCTTCAACAATGTTAAACTGATAAAATATAATAGACATCAAGTTTAACTGTAGCGGAACAAGCAATCCATTAAAAGAGTCAAGTAGAAAATAAACTCTACTATCTTTTATGATTTAAAAAGTTTTTCAACACTGTGATCGCTGGGACTCAGCTTAATAAAATAATCCACATCATCGAATCACCCCTGCACTACGGCCAAGGATATTCGTATATTCATTAATGGTCATGATCATGCCAACAACTGTCCATCAATGCACTACGGGCCAATGAGGACTTTTACCACATCATTTGTAACATTACGGTCATGATTATACCGAATAATCCCTGGTCATAATCATACCAAGTCCATCTATGCACTACATGCCACAGATGACTTTCAACATTTTATAAACATGAGGATGATGACAATGATATAAGAATTCAATAAAACAAGTTCAAGAATTAATTTATCCAGGAATTAACAACATCCAAATTGTCAACATGATATTGCATTGTGGAGTAAAATTCAAGAATACTTAGAAGAATATTTTCATGAAAAGATACTGGATGAAACGCAATTATCAAGGATATTCCACAAATTTCATGGAGTATAGAAGTCAAAACTTAACCAACTGAGTACAATAAAGAATGGAATAACAAAAGAAATCACCATGCATGCGATAGACCGCACAGACAGGTTATTCCAATAGAATAATAAATAATGGAACCAGGTCCGGCGTAAACGCACAGACAGGATATTCCGACAGAATAATAAATAATGGAACCAGGTCCGGTGTAAAACACACAGACAGGATATTCCAACAGAATAATAATAAAACGGAACCAGGTCCGGTGTAAAACACACAGACAGGATGTTCCAACAGAATAATAAACGGAACCAGGTCCGGTGTAAAACACACAGACAGGATGTTCCAACAGAATAATAGAAGAATGTCACCAAGTATAGGGTAGACCGCGTATACTGGTTATTCCAACAGAATAATAACAAATGGAATAACAGAAGTTTTCTTCATGAATATAAAAGAAATAATATTCCCTACCTTAAAAGAACTGGATATTAGAAAAGTGATGTAGCAGAATACTTTTATTCTCTCTCTCTTATTCTCTCTATACTTTCTCTCTCTATAGCTTGAATGAATTCGTGAAAAATAATGAAGCCCTAGGCCTCTATTTATAGAAAAACTGAGGGTGGCTCTTGGTCTTAACGAAGGGTCAAATGACTCTTGGTCTTAACGAAGGGTCAAATGACTCTTGGTAATATTGAAGGGACAACTACTATTGACGAAAGTAATTACTATTGACCAAGGTAAATACTATTGACGAAGGTAATTACTATTGACCAAGGTAAATACTATTGACGAAGGTAATTACTATTGACCAAGGTAAATACTATTGACGAAGGTAATTACTATTGACCAAGGTAAATACTATTGACGAAGGTAATTACTATTGACGACGGTAATTACTATTGACGACGGTAATTACTATTGACGAAGAGACTCTTAGATGATGACATATGGCCCCCCATAAAATAACCAAACTTACCACAACGTCTCATTATTGATTTAATAATATAACATATTATACAGATGATACTATGACAATAATTTAAGAGATATGATGCAGCAATTACTGTAGCAATAATTGAGTATAGCTGAGTGACTTCTCACGTAAGCATCAATAATCAATACCGTGTGCTACTATGCAACCACGCGTATTACTGTACTTTTACTACCGAGTAGTTCAACAGTTTTAACGGTTTTAACGGTAACACCTCAGCCGTTATTTTTATAGAAAGATAATTCTGTCGTTTTCTCAATCCGACAATAATTCCGTTGTGGGGTCCACCAATGATTGTGCCGTCGTACGAATATTCCCCGCAAAAAGAATATTCTCCGACCAAACGAATATTTTATAACAACTTGCTTACTTTGCAAAATTTATAAATATTACCCACAACTATAACATTATATCAAATTAACTCCATAATATTCAAAAATGATATTTATAGAAAATTCATCTTTATTTATAAAAATTGGGGTCTTACAACCTCCCCTTCTTATGAAATTTCGCCCTCGAAATTAGGGTACGTACCTGGTATGTCGAAGAGGTAAGGATACCTTGATTTCATTTCTGATTCTAACTCCCAAGTCATTTCCTCAACATCGTGGTTTCTCCACAAAACTTTGACTTGAGGTATAACCTTAGAGCGTAGAATATGTTCCTTCTTATCCAAGATTTGAACAGGAACTTCTTCATACGTCAAATCCTCCGCTATTTCGTCCGGTTCTAACTCAATAATGTGGTTCGGGTCTTCCACATATTTGCGTAACATGGATATGTGGAAAACGTTATGAACACGAGACATACTTGGCGGTAAAGCGAGTCTATAAGCCACAGTTCCTACTCGATCGAGGATTAAAAATGGACCGATGAATCGAGGATTTAGCTTTCCTCTCTTTCCAAATCTCGTAACTCCTTTCCATGGAGCAACACGTA
Organism: Panax notoginseng; assembly: GCA_016801055.1. NCBI lineage: Eukaryota > Viridiplantae > Streptophyta > Magnoliopsida > Apiales > Araliaceae > Panax > Panax notoginseng. Next base: position 184,191,133 of record CM029018.1, read on the forward strand.
AGAACACATGATCTCCTACATCAAATTCCACGTCCTTTCGATGAAGATCAGCATAACTCTTTTGTCGATCTTGTGAGGTTTTTATACGTTGTCGGATCGTTTGAATCTTTTCTGTAGTCATACGTACCAACTCCGGTCCCAACAACGTTGCTTCGCCCACCTCATCCCAGCATACTGGAGAACGACATTTTCTTCCATACAATGCTTCGAATGGAGCCATGCCAATACTTGCTTGATAACTGTTGTTGTAGGAAAACTCCACCAATGGTAAGAACTTGTCCCAACTTCCCTTGAAGTCAAAGACACAGAGTCTTAATAGATCTTCAAGAGTTTGAATAGTCCTCTCTGATTGTCCGTCCGTCTGAGGATGATATGCTGAACTAAATCGTAACTCCGTGCCCATAGCTTTTTGTAAACTAACCCAAAATCGTGAAGTGAATCTTGGGTCTCGATCAGAAACTATGGATACTGGCATACCATGCAGTCTTACAATCTCGTTTATGTACATACGAGCAAGACGTTCAAGTGTATAAGTTTCTCGTATCGGTAAGAAATGAGCAGACTTGGTCAATCTATCAACAATGACCCAAATCGCATCAATACCTTGAGAAACCCTAGGAAGACCGGTAACGAAATCCATGGTAATGTGCTCCCACTTCCATTCTGGAATTTCAAGTGGTTGCAATGGACCTTTTGGTACTTGATGCTCCGCTTTGACTCGTTGACAAGTTAGACACCTTGAGATAAACAACGCTATCTCTCTCTTCATATTGCTCCACCAAAATGTATGACGAAGATCATGATACATTTTGGTACTTCCAGGATGGATTGCAAACGGTGTGTTGTGCGCCTCCATCATGATTTCATACTTTAAATCAGGGTTGTTAGGAACACAAAGTCTGGAGTTGACTCGAAGTATTCCTTCTTCATCGATTCTTGCTTCCGGCATAACACCTTCTTGCACTTTCTTCCTCATACGCATCAGCTCCAGGTCTGTAGCTTGAGCAGCTTTAACTTTATCGATTAAAGTCGGTTCTACTCGTATATTCGCCATCATCACATGGGTCCCTGGAGTCTTCAACTCTATCTCCATCCTTTGCAAGTCACACAAAATGGGCCTTTGCGTTGTTAATATTGCACTTGTACCCGCATATGATCTTCTACTCAATGCGTCAGCTACCACGTTCGCTTTTCCAGGATGGTATTGAATGGTATGATCATAATCTTTCAACAGTTCAAGCCAACGTCGTTGTCGCATGTTGAGTTCCTTTTGAGTGAAGAAATATTTGAGGCTTTTATGATCCGTAAAGATCTCCACTTTCTCCCCATACAAGTAATGCCTCCAAATTTTAAGTGCAAAGACAACAGCTGCCAACTCTAGATCATGAGTAGGATAATTCCTCTCATATTCCTTGAGTTGTCTTGATGCATAGGCTATGACTTTTCCATGTTGCATGAGAACGCATCCCAACCCTTTGCTCGAAGCATCACTGTAGATGACAAATCCCTCCGAGCCAGATGGTATTGTTAGAACAGGTGCTGAAATGAGTCTCCTCTTGAGTTCTTGAAAACTCTGCTCACATTCTTCGCTCCAACCAAACTTTGTATCTTTCCGAGTCAGCTGAGTTAATGGAGTAGCGATTCGAGAAAATCCTTCCACGAATCTCCGATAATAACCAGCTAAACCAAGAAAGCTACGTACCTCGGTCACTGATTTAGGTTGCTCCCAGCTTTGAATAGCTTCAATCTTTGCCGGGTCAACCGATATTCCACGACTTGATACTACGTGCCCAAGGAATGCTACCTCCTCCAGCCAGAACTCGCATTTCTTCAACTTGGCATAAAGCTTGTATTCACGAAGCTTTTGGAGTACCAGCCTCAAGTGTTGCTCATGATCTTCACGGCTTTTGGAATAAATAAGGATGTCATCAATAAAGACGACCACAAAGTGATCCAAATATTCCTTGAATACCCGGTTCATCATATCCATGAAGGCAGCAGGAGCATTAGTCAATCCAAAGGACATGACTAGGAATTCATAATGCCCGTACCGAGTTCTAAAAGCCGTCTTTGGAATATCCTCAGTTCTAACCTTCAGCTGATGATATCCAGAACGAAGATCGATCTTTGAAAAGAATTGTGCTCCTTGCAACTGGTCAAACAGGTCATCAATACGTGGCAATGGGTACCTGTTTTTGATGGTGACATGATTCAACTCCCGATAATCAATACAAAGTCGCATACTTCCATCTTTCTTCTTCACGAATAGAACAGGAGCTCCCCAAGGAGAAGTACTAGGACGAATAAAGCCAATGTCTAACAATTCCTGCAGTTGGATCTTTAACTCCTGAAGTTCAATAGGAGCCATTCGATATGGGGCTTTGGAAATGGGTTTTGTACCGGGTTCAAGATCGATACAAAATTCAATTTCACGCTCTGGGGGTAGGCCAGGAAGTTCTTCAGGGAATACGTCAGGGAATTTATTAACAATAGAAATATCATTCAAAACTGACGTATTTTTGTTTAGATCTGTGACATGAGCTAAGAAAGCTTGACATCCGTTTTTCAATAAACGAATAGCTTTATGGCTTGAGATGACAGCGATTGATTTTAATGGTTTGGTTGCTTGAATTCGCATAATAGGTCGATTAGGAATATGAAAACTAACAACCTTACGAAAACAATCAATTTTTGCATAATGAGTAGTTAACCAATCAATCCCTAGAATCACGTCAAATGCAAGTATTTTTAATGAAATCAGATCGATAGGTAATGTGTGGGTACCAACTTGAACCAAACAAGACTTATAAACAGTGGAGGTAATGAAGGTTTCTCCCAACGGAGTTTCCACAGATAAGTCAAAGTCTAATTTCTCCGGAATCAAATTTAATCGATGAGCGCAAGTAGGAGAAATAAAAGAATGGGTTGAACCGGTATCAAATAAAGTATAAACTTCTTTAGAGTTTATAATAAGCTTACCCGTGATGACCTCATTCGGGTTCCTTGCTCTCTGGGAGTTCACAACAAACGCTCTCCCTTGCACAACCGGTTTTGACTTTTCTGGGACGGCTTTTGGTGCCTCCATCCTAGCTGAATTTGTCTTCGGTAAACGACAAAATCGGGCTAAATGACCTTCTCTTCCACAATTATAACATGCTTTGGACGGCATCGCGCAGTTTGGACTGATGTGCCCCTCCCCTCCGCATTTGAAACATATGATAGGTGGTCGTTCTCCTTCCTTAACGACAGGTGCTGGTGCTGACGTCTTTCCATCATTGTTGAATCTCCTCTTCTTGAAATGTCCATTCTTATTGTTTTGGCCCTGATTACCACCGAAGTGGTTACCATTTCTGGCCTGTTGATTCCCTCCACGCTTGTTGTCACCGCTTCGATGACTGCTCTCACTGGTATTATCATTTTGCCGGCTGCTCTCTTTTGGTTGCGTTGTCTCGTTATCGCGCTCCACCAACTGAGCCCTATTTACAACATCTGAATACAAACACAGTTTATGAGAAACAAGATGTTGACGTATCTCCGGCTTCAAACCTCTTAAAAACATCCGCGTCATTCTTTCTTCATTATCCACCAGGTGGGACGCAAACCGGGATAACTCCGCAAATTTTGCCTCGTACTGCGACACGGTCATATTATTCTGCTCCAATTTGATGAACTCCACCTCCTTCATGTGACGAATACTCTCGGGAAAGTATTTGTCGTTAAACAGCTCTTAGAACTTCTCCCAGGACATCTTCAATGCGGCAGGTTGAGTACGCTTTATCGATTCATCTGCCTCTCCTCGCAACATAAAGGCGGCAAAGGGAACCTTTTGCTCCTCGGAGCAACCCAAGACATCAAATATCTTGGTGATCTACTTTATCCATGTTTCAGCTACAAGTGGTTTGGGTTCTCCCTTAAACTCCGGTGGTCCCAGCTCCTTAAACTGTTTAGCGGTGACCGCCAGAGAGTTTCCAGTATTTCCACCTACGTTGTGGACAGGAGCCGCTTTCACCTGTTGTTGCATGAATTGCATAAAGCCTCTGAACATTTGATCATTCATCATTTGGTCAGTGTTGTTGTTTGCATGAGGATTGACACCTTCCTGATGCACATTATCCTGATTATTGATATGTGGTGAATCAACAGTCGTCTGTGCTCCATTGCTATTCTCAACATTCTCAGATGCCATTTTCAGATACTGCCACAAAATAAAAATTAATTGATATGTCATATATTATCCTTATATTATGACCGACCAATTAAATACCATGCAAATAAACTTAGGTATGTCATACTAGCGAAGGAATTCCCCGTCTCTCCCCTCCTAGTTCTATTCTCACATCTTAGCCAGGGATCATATCCCTAAGCTCTGATACCAACTGTGACGCCCCCAAAATTAGGTATACATCACCCATCTTGGGTCGTCAGATACATAGTACAGAATACAAATACAACTTAATAATACAACTGTCGTGTACAATACGACAAAACATAAACTGTGAGTTTGAATACAAATATTATCTTCTAGAGAGTATTCATACTCAAAAGGAGTCCTCATTACATTTATTAACACACCATTACATAGAATAGTGAGGACTACTAACTAATACTATCATTCGGACCATCACTCCGTTCCCCGACTTGCCCCAGCTACGTTCTCATTTCCTGAAGAGAACAGTGAAAGAAAGGGTGAGCTCAACTAGCCCAGTAAGAAATATTATGACTAAGATAATGCAGAATAAATTATCATTAGCCTTCAACAATGTTAAACTGATAAAATATAATAGACATCAAGTTTAACTGTAGCGGAACAAGCAATCCATTAAAAGAGTCAAGTAGAAAATAAACTCTACTATCTTTTATGATTTAAAAAGTTTTTCAACACTGTGATCGCTGAGACTCAGCTTAATAAAATAATCCACATCATCGAATCACCCCTGCACTACGGCCAAGGATATTCGTATATTCATTAATGGTCATGATCATGCCAACAACTGTCCATCAATGCACTACGGGCCAATGAGGACTTTTACCACATCATTTGTAACATTACGGTCATGATTATACCGAATAATCCCTGGTCATAATCATACCAAGTCCATCTATGCACTACATGCCACAGATGACTTTCAACATTTTATAAACATGAGGATGATGACAATGATATAAGAATTCAATAAAACAAGTTCAAGAATTAATTTATCCAGGAATTAACAACGTCCAAATTGTCAACATGATACTGCATTGTGGAGTAAAATTCAAGAATGCTTAGAAGAATATTTTCTTGAAAAGATACTGGATGAAACGCAATTATCAAGGATATTCCACAAATTTCATGGAGTATAGAAGTCAAAACTTAACCAACTGAGTACAATAAAGAATGGAATAACAAAAGAAATCACCATGCATGCGATAGACCGCACAGACAGGTTATTCCAATAGAATAATAAATAATGGAACCAGGTCCGGCGTAAACGCACAGACAGGATATTCCGACAGAATAATAAATAATGGAACCAGGTCCGGTGTAAAACACACAGACAGGATATTCCAACAGAATAATAATAAAACGGAACCAGGTCCGGTGTAAAACACACAGACAGGATGTTCCAACAGAATAATAAACGGAACCAGGTCCGGTGTAAAACACACAGACAGGATGTTCCAACAGAATAATAGAAGAATGTCACCAAGTATAGGGTAGACCGCGTATACTGGTTATTCCAACAGAATAATAACAAATGGAATAACAGAAGTTCTCTTCATGAATATAAAAGAAATAATATTCCCTACCTTAAAAGAACTGGATATTGGAAAAGTGATGTAGCAGAATACTTTTATTCTCTCTCTCTTATTCTCTCTATACTTTCTCTCTCTATAGCTTGAATGAATTCGTGAAAAATAATGAAGCCCTAGGCCTCTATTTATAGAAAAACTGAGGGTGGCTCTTGGTCTTAACGAAGGGTCAAATGAATCTTGGTCTTAACGAAGGGTCAAATGACTCTTGGTAATATTGAAGGGGACAACTACTATTGACGAAAGTAATTACTATTGACCAAGGTAAATACTATTGACGAAGGTAATTACTATTGACCAAGGTAAATACTATTGACGAAGGTAATTACTATTGACCAAGGTAAATACTATTGACGAAGGTAATTACTATTGACCAAGGTAAATACTATTGACGACGGTAATTACTATTGACGACGGTAATTACTATTGACGAAGAGACTCTTAGATGATGACATATGGCCCCCCATAAAATAACCAAACTTACCACAACGTCTCAATTATTGATTTAATAATATAACATATTATACAGATGATACTATGATAATAATTTAAGAGATATGATGCAACAATTACTGTAGCAATAATTGAGTATAGCTGAGTGACTTCTCACGTAAGCATCAATAATCAATACCGTGTGCTACTATGCAACCACGCGTATTACTGTACTTTTACTACCGAGTAGTTCAACAGTTTTAACGTTTTAAACGGTAACACCTCAGCCGTTATTTTTATAGAAAGATAATTCTGTCGTTTTCTCAATCCGACAATAATTCCATTGTGGGGTCCACCAATGATTGTGCCGTCGTACGAATATTCCCCGACAAAAAGAATATTCTCCGACCAAACGAATATTTTATAACAACTTGCTTACTTTGCAAAATTTATAAATATTACCCACAACTATAACATTATATCAAATTAACTCCATAATATTCAAAAATGATATTTATAGAAAATTCATCTTTATTTATAAAAATTGGGGTCTTACAACCTCCCCTTCTTATGAAATTTCGCCCTCGAAATTAGGGTACGTACCTGGTATGTCGAAGAGGTAAGGATACCTTGATTTCATTTCTGATTCTAACTCCCAAGTCATTTCCTCAACATCGTGGTTTCTCTCCACAAAACTTTGACTTGAGGTATAACCTTGGAGCGTAGAATATGTTCCTTCTTATCCAAGATTTGAATAGGAACTTCTTCATACGTCAAATTCTCCGCTATTTCGTCCGGTTCTAACTCAATAATGTGGTTCGGGTCTTCCACATATTTGCGTAACATGGATATGTGGAAAATGTTATGAACACGAGACATACTTGGCGGTAAAGCGAGTCTATAAGCCACAGTTCCTACTCGATCGAGGATTAAAAATGGACCGATGAATCGAGGATTTAGCTTTCCTCTCTTTCCAAATCTCGTAACTCCTTTCCATGGAGCAACACGTAAGAACACATGATCTCCTACATCAAATTCCACGTCCTTTCGATGAAGATCAGCATAACTCTTTTGTCGATCTTGTGAGGTTTTTATACGTTGTCGGATCGTTTGAATCTTTTCTGTAGTCATATGTACCAACTCCGGTCCCAACAACGTTGCTTCGCCCACCTCATCCCAGCATACTGGAGAACGACATTTTCTTCCATACAATGCTTCGAATGGAGCCATGCCAATACTTGCTTGATAACTGTTGTTGTAGGAAAACTCCAACCAATGGTAAGAACTTGTCCCAACTTCCCTTGAAGTCAAAGACACAGAGTCTTAATAGATCTTCAAGAGTTTGAATAGTCCTCTCTGATTGTCCGTCCGTCTGAGGATGATAATGCTGAACTAAATCGTAACTCCGTGCCCATAGCTTTTTGTAAACTAACCCAAAATCGTGAAGTGAATCTTGGGTCTCGATCAGAAATTATGAATACTGGCATACCATGCAGTCTTACAATCTCGTTTATGTACATACAAGCAAGACGTTCAAGTGTATAAGTTTCTCGTATCGGTAAGAAATGAGCAAACTTGGTCAATATATTAACAATGATCCAAATCGCATCAATACCTTGAGAAACCCTAGGAAGACCGGTAACGAAATCCATGGTAATGTGCTCCCACTTCCATTCTGGAATTTCAAATGGTTGCAATGGACCTTTTGGTACTTGATGCTCCGCTTTGACTCGTTGACAAGTTAGACACCTTGAGATAAACAACGCTATCTCTCTCTTCATATTGCTCCACCAAAATGTATGACGAAGATCATGATACATTTTGGTACTTCCAGGATGGATTGCAAACGGTGTGTTGTGCGCCTCCATCATGATTTCATACTTTAAATCAGGTTGTTAGGAACACAAAGTCTGGAGTTGACTCGAAGTATTCCTTCTTCATCGATTCTTGCTTCCGGCATAACACCTTCTTGCACTTTCTTCCTCATACGCATCAGCTCCAGGTCTGTAGCTTGAGCAACTTTAACTTTATCGATTAAAGTCGGTTCTACTCGTATATTCGCCATCATTACATGGGTCCCTGGAGTCTTCAACTCTATCTCCATCCTTTGCAAGTCACACAAAATGGGCTTTGCGTGTTAATATTGCACTTGTACCCGCATATGATCTTCTACTCAATGCATCAGCTACCACGTTCGCTTTTCCAGGATGATATTGAATGGTATGATCATAATCTTTCAACAGTTCAAGCCAACGTCGTTGTCGCATGTTGAGTTCCTTTTGAGTGAAGAAATATTTGAGGCTTTTATGATCCGTAAAGATCTCCACTTTCCACTCCATACAAGTAATGCCTCCAAATTTTAAGTGCAAAGACAACAGCTGCCAACTCTAGATCATGAGTAGGATTATTCCTCTCATATTCCTTGAGTTGTCTTGATGCATAGGCTATGACTTTTCCATGTTGCATGAGAACGCATCCCAACCCTTTGCTCGAAGCATCACTGTAGATGACAAATCCCCCGAGCCAGATGGTATTGTTAGAACAGGTGCTGAAATGAGTCTCCTCTTGAGTTCTTGAAAACTCTGCTCACATTCTTCGCTCCAACCAAACTTGTATCTTTCCGAGTCAGCTGAGTTAATGGAGTAGCGATTCGAGAAAATCCTTCCACGAATCTCCGATAATAACCAGCTAAACCAAGAAAGCTACGTACCTCGGTCACTGATTTAGGTTGCTCCCAGCTTTGAATAGCTTCAATCTTTGCCGGTCAACCGATATTCCACGACTTGATACTACGTGCCCAAGGAATGCTACCCCTCCAGCCAGAACTCGCATTTCTTCAACTTGGCATAAAGCTTTGTATTCACGAAGCTTTTGGAGTACCAGCCTCAAGTGTTGCCTCATGATCTTACACGGCTTTTGGAATAAATAAGGATGTCATCAATAAAGACGACCACAAAGTGATCCAAATATTCCTTGAATACCCGGTTCATCATAACCATGAAGGCAGCAGGAGCATTAGTCAATCCAAAGGACATGACTAGGAATTCATAATGCCCGTACCGATTCTAAAAAGCCGTCATTGGAATATCCTCAGTTCTAACCTTCAGCTGATGATATCCAGAACGAAGATCGATCTTTGAAAAGAATTGTGCTCCTTGCAACTGGTCAAACAGGTCATCAATACGTGGCAATGGGTACCTGTTTTGTGATGGTGACATGATTCAACTCCCGATAATCAATACAAAGTCCATACTCCCATCTTTCTTCTTCACGAAATAGAATAGGAGCTCCCCAAGGAGAAGTACTAGGACGAATAAAGCCAATGTCTAATAACATCCTGCAGTTGGATCTTTAACTCCTGAAGTTCAATAGGATCCATACGATTATGGGGCTTTGGAAATGGGTTTTTGTACCGGGTTCAAGATCGATACAAAATTCAATTTCACACGCTCTGGGGGTAGGCCAGGAAGTTCTTCAGGGAATACGTCAGGAATTTATTAACAATAGAAAATATCATTCAAAACTGACGTATTTTTGTTTAGATCTGTGACATGAGCTAAGAAAGCCTGACATCCGTTTTTTTCAATAAACGAATAGTTTATGGCTTGAGATGACAGCGATTGATTTAATGGTTTGGTTGCTTGAATACGCATAATAGGTCGATTAGGGATATGAAAACTAACAACCTTACGAAAACAATCAATTTTTGCATAATGAGTAGTTAACCAATCAATCCCTTAGAATCACGTCAAATGCAAGTATTTTTAATGAAAACAGATCGATAGGTAATGTGTGGGTACCAACTTGACCAAACAAGACTTATAAACAGTGGAGGTAATGAAGGTTTCTCCCAATGGAGTTTCCACTGATAAGTCAAAGTCTAATTTCTCCGGAATCAAATTTTAATCGATGAGCGCAAGTAGGAGAAATAAAAGAATGGGTTGAACCGGTATCAAATAAAGTATAAACTTCTTAAAGAGTTTTAAGTAAGCTTACCCGTGATGACCTCATTCGGTTCCTCGCTCTCTGGGAGTTCACAACAAACGCTCTCCTTGCACAACCGGTTTTGACTTTTCTGGACTTGGCTTTTGGTGCCTCCATCCTAGCTGAATTTGTCTTCGTAAAATGACAAAATCGGCTAAATACCTTCTCTTCCACAATTATAACATGCTTGGACGGCATCGCACAGTTTTGGACTGATGTGCCCCTCCCCTCCGCATTTGAAACATATGATAGGTGGTCGTTCTCCTTCCTTAACGACAGGTGCTGGTGCTGACGTCTTTCCATCATTGTTGAATCCCCTCTTCTTGAAATTTCCATTCTTATTTGTTTTGGCCCTGATTACCACCGAAGTGGTTACCATTTCTGGCCTGTTGATTCCCTCCAAGCTTGTTGTCACCGCTTCGATGACTGCTCTCACTAGTATTTATCATTTTGCCGGCTGCTCTCTATTGGTT